>NJDC01000360.1:250618-266303 GCA_002245475.1 Calephelis virginiensis | reverse complement strand
AAACTCTACCACCTAGTCAGATGTAATCAAGGGGAATATGTCAAATAGGAGATGGTAACTGCATCATATTTTTTTTAGAATAAAATATAATAGAAAGAATATGAATAATGTTTTTATAGACAAACTATTAAAGGGAAAATAAAAGTGATTTTAGGGACTGGTATGAGAGTGTAAATCATGAAATAAGTTTCTGATTTAAATAAATTCTGAAAATGTTAATCCAGTTTTAATTTTTATTAAAAACATTAGAAGCCAGTCATTACTTGAAACTGTAAATTTCTGTGGTTTAGCGGTCCGGTGTCGGACTTGACTTCTTGAGGTTCCGGGGTCGATCCCCAGATCGGGCACCAAAAAAAATAGAATATATGAAATTTCAATTTTTTATTAAAAAATACGTTGCCCGGGTTTGGATATGTGCCCGTTTGGCGACAGGCTTGCCACCTTATCACACTGTGGGACGTAGTGTTCTCGGCTAGTCGTGGGTGCCCTAGTTCTGCCTACCCCTTCGGGGATATGAGCGTGAAGATGCATGTTGTACATTTCGTCATAATTAATTTTGTTAGTACAAATTCGAAATTACTGAATAATGAATAATCATGTATTAATGATGATATATCAGCAAACTCCCGGTTTGTTATTTCAGTAGATTTTTTTTACTGTTTCTAGACCTTTCACTAAGCAAAACAACTTAAAAGTGGTCTTAAAACGGGTTTTCTCAGTGCAACAGCTTTCATATTATTTTGGGATTAGTTGTTACAATTTTCATAACTTCAGCGTCACAGTGATCAACGTAAATAAAGTTATTGCAAATAATGATCTTCCTTCTTCAGACTTGGCATTCTTGACTAACCAGATGAGGTTAAGTTGGATTTCCTATTTCCATTATTATTTCATTGGTTGTTTTATATCTGCTGTAGTTTTTGTGTTTGTTTTTGCTGCAGCATGCACTGTGATCGCTTACTCTATCCCTGCCATACACTTCGCTCATACTCAATAATGTCTATGTATCAAAACGACCATATCATTAAAAGGTCTATGTATTGCAAAAGACAAAAGTGTAGTTTTTTTTTTATTTGTCTCAAATGCTTTTTATTTTACAGATTAAATTATATTTAAATTGTAATTCAAATAACTAAAGTTACTTCCTCTAACAATAGATATATAGAATAGAATAGAATTTACGAGTATAATAAAGTAGAATTTTAGTAAAAATCATATTTATTCTAATAGTGTAAATGTTAAAGTGTGAATGTTTGTATGATTTGTTCCGCAATCACTCCTCAACCGCTGAATGGTTTAGATGAAATGTGGTACAAGAATAGTTTACAACACGGATTTTCATATGACAACGGCTAGTGTTTCAATGAATGAGCTTCAGTTTTTTTTATGATATTGGAAGGTAAATAAGCAGACGGATTCCCGGATGGTAAGAAATTCACGCCGTCTAGAGACACCAAAGGTGGTAATGGTGCGTTGCCAACCTGAGGCCGGGATGGTAGGCCTCGAGCAAAAGTAAGTTTACCGGCTACCTTATCCTCCGGACCGGAAGACGTCAATGGTAAGCACTGACGTTATGGCGACAGGAATAGATAAGGCGGTATATCCACTTAGTAGGATGTCACGGTGCTAGAGACGGTAAGCCTATGCTCTCTTTTTACGAGCTACCTGGAAGGAAGGCAGATGGTCTATTCTACAAAGGAGACTGGACTAACGCGGGGAAAATACATCATTTTTCTTAAGAAAACACATTGAGGACAAATTTCCTTATATGTGCCAATCGGGAGGATGGAGTAGGCGTAAGAATTGCACATTAGTAGGTAGCATTCTTAATACTGTGACATTAGGTTGTACATTTTGGTCATAGGACTGTTTACATCTATGACATCTATTCGCTGGGTGCGTAAGGCATAGTGGGGTACACAAAAGTGATGTCAGCGCCCGCTGCGGACAATACAGAACTACGGGTGGCTCTTTATTAACTATGAACATATCTAACAATAACACGTATGTCAGTTTAATTAAATAAATAAAATAAAATGGGTCATCAAAGTTGTTGTGTAGTCGATTGCAAAAATACTAGTAGGAACAGTAATTGTTAATTTTATAAGTTTCTCATAGGTAGTCCTCCAGGAGGATTTATTTATTAGGATGCTTGAAATCAAAAGTAGCTGGTGGTCGTAAATCTGACTCTCAAACGACAATTGAATCAGGTTAATTGGACCTTCTAGAAGATTTATATATTTAGAAGGGACATTTTGGCTGATAAAGTTTTTCTGGAAATTAAAACAGTTATCGATGCAAGTGACAAAAAATTAAAAATGGTTATGCCACCTTTTTTAGAGAAAAGTTTGAATTTACAAGAAACTCAACAGCATAGCAAAAGTAAGAATTCATGTTGAACGGATAATGCAACGATTAAGACTTTATCAAGTATTAAATATATTTTCTAAAAATCTATTTCATTGTGCAGATGACATCATACATACATGTTGTGTTTTGGTAAATTTACAACCTATAATTTCCAACAAAAAAATTAAGAATATAATTGATTGTACAAAATAATTGATGTTTTTTAATGAATTGATTAATTTATTCATTTTTTTGGTCCATGTATCTACTAACATTGTAATTGAATAAAATATGTAAATAAATATTCTTAAACGTAAACAAACATTAATGAACAATTTTAAACCTTAAGTAACACGTAATTAAGCTGGTCAATGGAATCATGATCTACGTGCCCCAAAAAAGATAAATGAAACATACGGAAAAAGAAAACATAACCTCGTACTTTTTGGAGTCGATTGATAAAAAGCGAAAAATGCAACACTTGAATAAAATTATACAAAATCATATTGTATTTATTATTAAATATAAAACTGCAATATCCAAAAAAGATAAGTATTTTTTAAAGTTTGAATTGTAGGCACTATTACAAAGATTACCCTTGCATACACAGACATGGTATCTTGCATACAGCGAGATTGATTCGCTGAAGTTCGTCAGATATGCATATGGACTAATCACACAACCTTCGTCAACGTCTTTCAAAAGCTTTTCCAAAGCAACAAAGCGGTTAGAGGCATAAGATTTACCCTGCATTGGAGGCCATGTTCTGCATCCTCTCTCTTGATATATAAAACCAACATCCAAATACCTTTTAAAACATGAGTGTTTATATTTAGAATCTTTGCATTTTGTTTTAAAATGCTCAGAAGTTTCCATTAAACTTCTGTCACTATTGTCAAATTGGAAGTAACATTTGGGGCTTTGTATTTGCGTCTCGGTTAAGCCACAAGTCCAGCATTTGAATTCTTTTTTCTTGGTAGTTCTTGATACATTTATTGTATTAAAAAATGGTAATATTTGTATATTTGAAGACATATTTTCGATGTTATTTGATTTTTCTTTTTCATCAGCGACAAATAAGACTGGTTTTCTGTAATGAGTGTCTAAACTATTTGAGTATGTAGATGTCACATGGCCCACACCTGTTGTGGAAAAGTAGCTGATTAAAAATTTTTAGGGCTTTTTTCAGTTTAACTATTTTTGTCAGTCACACAAAACCTCAAGAATTGGCTTGATCGGTTTGTGTGATTCTAATTTGTTTTTTCATTCCATTCCTGCTGGGGTAACGTTGCTCCAGTAGGAAAATTCTACAACTACAACGTTACCCCAGCAGGAATCGTTTTTCCGTGTATTTCAAAAACGACAAAATGCAAAAAATATATATTCGGCGTACAGCAGATTGATCACTAATTATATGTCCCACTCATATCACTTTAGGTGCTACTTTCTTGTTGGGGTAATGTACACGTGAAATAAGTATGGTATGTTGTACGCAAAATTAAATTTGATTTTTTATGCAAGCCATTCCGATTTCGCTCTCACGCACATTTTGACTATATATATAGATACGCGTTTATAAGTTAATAAAAAAGTAAAGTAAAAAAGAAAAGTATAAGAAAATATTTATAAATTCAAAAGGAAATTAGTACGAAGTAATGGAATGAGGACTATTGAGAAAAAATCAACGGTAATGAAAATCAAATCGGCTTGCCAAAAAAAAGTAAGACGCCTGTTTAATTAAACACCGTCTTAAATTGTCATTCATCTAATGACATGCAACACGTGGATGACGTGGCAGCACGTAATTGGTTGAGAATTTGATTTTAGACAGTGTTAAACATGTGTTCAACTAGTGTTTATTTTTTATGTTAAGGCGGAAAATGTCCATTTTGAAGTAAATGTGACGTAAATAAGGCTGGATTATGAACATAGATGTATTTGTAAGATTTATATATAAAAGAAATTCGCAATCTGGGGCTGGAATGTTAAACCTCCTGTACGATGACATTTACTAGTTACCCCTACCTCCAATTCAACACACGACAGTTGCGAGCACAGACGTTATGGTGGCAGAAAAAACTAAAATTATGGAACCCACAACGCAATAGCTAGACCTATTTTATAGACTTACGCTGCAACGTAGACTGTAAGTAATGAGTGCCAAATATCACGATCCTTCCATACCTGCCTGGCTTTCTTCACATTCATTAATAACTCTTTTCACAAACACGCCAGTAATGCAGAATTTTGACACCATCCACCCTCGGTCAATAACCAAGCGATTTGATCGTGGAATGCCACAACCTAGGTCTCTCCTACTCCATTAACATTCGCATTGTATGTCTTTCATCTGTAATTTCTTTTTAACACCAACAATTTCTTTTAATCCCACTCTTTCTGGGAATTAGCCGTTAGGAAAGCGGGCCACGAGTGTTAGAATACTACTAAAAATATGGTATTACTCTTATAAATACGCCTTGTTAAACGTACCGGTTTTCGTGTTTTTATTTATTTTTGGAGGAAAATATGTCGCCCATGTTTTCCTTTGTTTATAAATGCTTGAAACAGTTTTTGATGTCGATAAATATATAAGTGTTAAGAATACATCGTCACCAGAATACGCGTCATATTTCAAAAGCTTTTCATGTTTGGTTAAATTATGATCCGATGTTTTGTCATTCATATCAATTGTGTATTTAAGTGGAATAATGTCTTCATTAGTTTCTTCGATATCTTCAGTATTGTTATACAAAGCAGTTGGGTAATTTAATAAAATTAAATTTTCATCAGTTTCTTCAATATTTTTTGTATTGCTATTTATAACTGTAGTGTATTTTTCTTTATTAGTAACTTTAACTTTTTCTGTATTCTCGTTTATCGTAGTCGTATGTTTTAATGGAATTACTTTTTGATCAGTCTCTTCAACACTTTCCAGCAATGCAGGTTGACCATGTGATGAAAATTCAAAATCGTATAAATCTTCTGTATCTGAATGCGAAATCGTATCCTCTTTAGTAATATATTCATATCTATTTTTACGACGGTATAATAAAGTACCATCTAATCCAATTATATTTGTCGCATAAAAAGTACGAAATAAATATATAAAAGTAAAAGTGCATAAATAAATCATTTTGACATATACCTAATAATATGATAACAGACTAATAAGCAAATAAGAACATGTAGTTCCCTTACTAGTCTGTGCTTAGTAAGAGAACTATAAACTACTGCTGGAGGCATGCTGGAGGTTACACTTCTAATGAAGAACTGTCATTTCCAAATATTGCTGACTCTCTCTTCAATGTAGCAGCCTCTATCTAGAGCAGAGGTTCCGAAACTTATATCATGTAACGCCCAACGAAAATCAGTTGTTTTGTAGCGCCCTCACCTCGTTTTTTTCTTGTCAATAATCTCAATAACATATTTGTTTCGCCTGGAGTTTGAAAAAAATTTTTTTTAGAGATTTATACCGGCCCCCTCTAGGCTTGCAGCGTCCACAAGGGGGCGTTATAGTCCTATTTGGGAAAGGCTGCTTTAGAGTTTTGTGAAGTCAATTAACAAAGTCAAAATGGAAGAGAAGCCGGTACATTAGTGAGAGTCAGCAATATTTGAAAGCACACTGACAAGCTTCTTGTTAGAAATGACGTCGTTTTTTTAAGAACGTAACCTCTGGTAGTAGTCTATAGCTCCATGCTATTAGCGGTGAATGTTTAATCCGGTCAATTTAGACCTGAAAACATTAATGAAAGAACAAAAATTCCGACAGAGCTGAATTTTGGTAAAGACCTTTATTTTACCATAACTATAAAAACCAAAAATTTAAAAGTCCCCGTCTGTCCTATAAGTGCTTCAGAAGTTATTCGGGGTCAAAGGTCAAAATTGTAGGTTTTTTGAGTTTTTCGTAAAAGGCGAGCATAGGCTTACCATCACTAACACCGTGACGTCCGACTAGGTGGTAGAGTTTGGCAGCGACTCGCCCAGATTGGTACCACCGCCTTACCTATTCCTGCCGCCATAACGTCATGACGTGTTCCAGTTCGGAGGGTAAGGTAGCCGGTAAACTTACTTTTGCTCGAGGCCTAACATCCCGGCCTCAGGTTGGCAATGCACCATTACCACCTTTGGTGTCTCTAGGCGGCGTGAATTTCTTACCATCAGGAAATCCGTCAGCTTGTTTGCCTTCCTATAACATAAAAAAAACCGTAAGTTTTTTTGAAAAAATAGCTCAGACCAAATTTGTAGATCTCAAAATACTCTACAAAAATGGTCCATATATTTTTTTCTGTAAGTATTACCGTTCCTCAGATATCACGATTCTAAGATTCACGTTATATATAATGTGCACACATCAGCGACGAGCCGCCACTATTCCTCTATCAAGTCCACCCAGTAACCAGAACGCAGCACCAAGTCGAGGTACGGTCTCCCAGGAGACAGCCCTTGTTGCTGGCGTTGAAGGTAACAGTCCAATGCATGTAAATAATGATGTCTCGGGCTGAGCACTCTGCTCGGCCCACAAAGCTCGGTGAAGTTGTAAAAACTGCGAGGTTAGCAACTAGTTAGTCATTTAAAAAAAAAACCGCTATTGTCTATGTGACTCCATTCATGTGCCTGCGTCTATAAGTGTAATTATATATAGTGTAATTATATATAATGGAAATTAGTAAATAATACTCTGGAACCAATTACAACTTTTCTTTCCCCTGCACCTAAAAAACTCCTTAACATAATTTTTTGCAATTACAAGAAAGGTTGTAGTGCCAAATGCGGCTGTACAAAAGTAGAGCTACAGTGTTCACCTGCGTGTACCAATTGCCGAGGTCAGTCTTGTTCAAATGTTGAGTTAAGTACAACAGAGGATGATTCATGTGATGCTGATAAGACTACTGACACATCACTACTTGAACAATTTATGAACACTCAGCAAGGAGAAGAAGAGGAAGAAGAAGAAGAAATCGCAGAAGACATGATTGTTGAAGTTAACTATAGCGAGAATGAATCAGATTAAAGTATCAAAAGAAATCAAACTAACAATTACAGTCCATAAACATTATCAACCCGAATACTCCATGCAGTGAAATAAATATTGTGACAAAAAATTACGTTATAACGATTCGTGGAATAGGCCTACTGGGGAAACCACGTTAAAAAAACGCGCTGAGTACACTACCTCACAGGTGGTGTGGAAACGCGTGCACATTATATATAACGTGACTCTTAGAATCGTGATATCTGAGGAACGGTAATACTTATAGAAAAAATTATATGAACCATTTTTGTAGAGAATTTTGAGATCCACAAATTTGGTCTGAAGTATTTTTTCAAAACAACTTACAGTTTTTGAGAAAAAATCAAAAAACCTAAAATTTTGACCTTTGACCCCGAATAACTTCTGAAGCACTTATATGACAGATGAGGACTTTTAAATTTTTAATTTTTATAGTAAAATAAAGGTCTTTACCAAAATTCAGCTCTGTCGGAATTTTTGTTTTTTCAATATCGTACATAATGACCAGGCTAGTTAATAACCTATCTACATATAGAGATAGGTCTTCAGTCTTCACGAGTATAATTGTTAAGATAGTTATGTTAATTATTAAAAAAAACAGCGATTACCTGGCACCTTAGATCAGTTGTAGATGAAATTCAACTTAGATCAGAAATAATAATCGATTTATCAGTCAGTCATTCTATTTTTCACAAGGTTCAGAACCGATTATAATAATTCAAAGAAATCTGAAAGAACGTCGAGAGGTTATCATATTACCACCAAGTCTGATCTGAGAATAGAATCCCAGGGAAGTTGAAGAATCTCATTTTAGTGTATGTAGATGTAAGATGTCATAGTTATTGAAATTCGATTCGGTTTTGTACAGTTTTAATGCTCTTAAATTATCATGCTGTGAAATTTATACATTGTTTAAATCAGGACCCTTTTGTTTTTAATTTTGATTTCCTTAGTAAGAAAACACAGCATGTTTAAGTTGAAGTTGAAAAAAAGTATGTGAAAAATAACAAATTTGTGTAACATATTATGTAATAATAATAACAATATCTTAAACATATAAAAACTTGTATACCTTCAAAATGTATTAAATTTGAAAAAATACAAGAAAATCAATCTGATTTTAATCAAATTGGGAACAGTTTTTATACGAATAATTGAGAACTAATTTACTGTAACATGCATAATTAAGTAGTAAATTTCATTAAAATATTTAAAAACTATGTTTCAAAACTTTGATATAACTACAATTATTACTGTAGTGGTAAAAGTCATATGTATTTGATCCGAATATTTTGCTATAACTTTTGTTGCTAGTTTTTTATATGTTTCAATTCAAAATATGTTACAATTGCAAATAAAAATTACGTATGTCTGGAAAAAAAGTTTATTTATCTATTAATTATATGCTACAAACAAATTACTATGTCTTGGGCAAACGCATGAGAGAAAAAAAGTAGAATCAAAGGAATATTTCGGGGAATTCGGGAAGGAATGTTAGGAACACACTGAAAATACGAAGTAGAAGACTGAGCAAGTTATGCAAATTCTTAATTGTGACACAATTATCTAAAATGGGCAGTTTTGTGTTATGAAATAAAATTGTAGAAAAAGTAAAGTATTTCTAAATAGGTCACTTCGTACATATAGATGTGCCTATGTATATCTGTTCTTTGAAATTGAACAAATGCACGAGAACATACAGTATCAAAATATCTTACAGAAACTTAAACTGTATTTAAGTTGTCTTTTGGTAACTCTTTTTTCACTTAACTATTTTTTTTCTTCTCATAATTATTAAAATAAGTTTTGCTACATTTTTTTTGTTTCTTTTACTAAACATTTTTTTTAAATCAGAAATGTTTTACAATGAGTATTGATATTTATGTCCGGAATAAGACTTTTTATCTTTTACTTCTTTGTTGTCATGAATACTTTCGACGCTACTTTGCCTACGTAGTAATTTAAAATCGGGACATTTCCTTATTTTTTTTAAGCTATGTTTATTTTTATCTGAATTATCTTTTGCGGGAATCTGAACCTGGGAATCCAATTCAGTATATTCAATTTTTTTGCATTTTTCTATGCTTTTGGGCGGCTGCAAGACTTCATCATCACTTTCTGTTGTACTTATTGTAATAACTGGGATTACAGACGTAATAGGATCCAATTGTTTCGATTGACTTTTTTCATGTTGAGATAAAATTTTATCAGTTACTTGGTCCTTACTTTTTGTTTCGTCAATATGTATATACAATTCCGTATTATAGCTTTGATTTGCCTTGTCGGTTTGGTTTAAGGAATCAATACTTTCAAGCGTTTCGTCGTTTTCATTTGTTTTGTAATTATGATGTTTTTCTCCTCTTCGTGATTTAGCTTTAATTTTTTCATCTGTTTTAAACTCAACACTGTTTTTTTTCTTTGTTTCAATATTTTTAGCCAAGGTAATATCTTTCATTCGCAAAATTTCTTTAGGTAAATTTTCATGAAAATCTGTATCAGTTTCATCGTCCATAGGATTTTGAGACGAATGTGTATTACGATCAGATTTATTATCTATAGCTAAGTCAACTATTTTAGCGAATGTCCCACCTGGAAAATTAAATAAAATTTAATTAAAATAAAAACATCGTGAATGAATTAATTCTAGAATTTGAAAAGGAATTAATGTTTTAAATAAAATAACTCTTGCAGACTGAACCAATAATCATTATTTACCTTTTTTCTTTGCATTTTTTCTAGATTCCTTTATTTCGTCACCATTCACGGCTTTAGGGTCATCTGAATCTATAGACTTGCTGATAGGAAGAGAAGGTAATGCTTTTTTCCACCGTGCAAAAGGAGTGTTATCTATTGATGATAACCCCGTTCGTCGTCTAGTGTCAGCCAATTGAAACATTTTTCTACGTTCTTCTGTTCGTTCCCGTCTGAGTTGTATCTGTACAAGTGTTAAGAAATGTTGTGATATTTAATGTACAAAGCAATAATAAAGCAAAATAGTATTTCCTTTATTATCTTTTTTTGTTTAATTTTGTATTGCATAAGATAGCGAACAAGCAGAAGGCTCCCCTGGTGGTGAGAGATAGTCATGGCCTATAGACACCATAGATGTTATAGCTGCTTTACTGTCCCAGAACGGGATGTTGAGACTATTGTGCAAGTCTACTGGCTACCATATCTTTAGAACCGTAGCATGACATTGTCATTATGGCCGCAGGAATAAGTAAAGTGGTGGATAGCTACGCGGGCAAGTTGCTGCGCAGCATTTTAACACCATTTTTCTTTATAAGTGATTAATATGTTGTCCTCGTAGTTTTTACAACTTCGCTGGACTTTGTGTATATAATTATTTAGGTGGATTGTATTATTCCCCACAACGTCAGCAACGAGGTCTGTCTCCCTCTGCCTGCTACGATCTATGTTAATATTTTGTGGTTGTAGTTACTGGGTGGATTGATTGGAGGAGTAGTAACTCACCGCGTGTCTAGAGGAAAAGAGTTTTTTTTCGCCGAGATCGGCGGTGATAGTGTAAGTGTAGTGTGGTATCTTGTTTCATTCTATTCTACCACCAATAGTCTTGTTTGTAATAACCCATGCTCGCCTTTTACTTGCTGTCTGGCAGGGAGGCAGATGGTCTATAAAAATAAAAAAGCGTGCTAATTTCGATGCGTGCTCGCTATCAAATAAATTCTTTGTTACATTCATAGCTGAAAATCACACCCAGCCGAGTTTATTTTCGTGCTGCCATGTATTCTTATTATGGTAATTGTATTGTGTTTACTTGATGGAATGATGTCATAATTAATATATATAAAATATATCTACTAGAGTAGAAAAATAATCTCACCTTTAAATCATTGTTAGCTTCTCTTAACGAGTTAGTTAGTGAGGTCAGGTAGTATATTATCAATATCAAAAGTACGAGTAGGGGTATTACAATCGCTGGAGAAGCAATATATTCTAGGGCGAAATTCAATGATTTAGGCAGTACTTTATAAATGTTTCTTGTTAGTATTTTGTAAATTTTGTCATACTCAGAGAAAGGGCCACAATGCCAAGATGGTTTTACCCAAACAATTGTATATCCTACAGGAAGGACACATAAAAACAGCATCGTTAGTAACAACGCTAAGTAGAAGTTATTACTTTTGGAAACTCTAAATACAACTTCATGTGGAACGTTACAAGTCATCACAGCCCATGAACGCAGATACATCATTATCATTAATTTAACAACGTTTAAAACAACCAATCCTGGTGAGAAAAACATTCCCATCCATACCAATCCTTGATTGTTGATGAGATGTAAAATATTTTCCGCAATTTTGAAATCTCCATACTCCGGAAACTTTTTCTCTAAATCCCAACACCAACATCTGTTCATATATCTTACAAATAGAGCT
This sequence comes from Calephelis virginiensis, assembly GCA_002245475.1. Lineage (NCBI taxonomy): Eukaryota > Metazoa > Arthropoda > Insecta > Lepidoptera > Riodinidae > Calephelis > Calephelis virginiensis. The sequence continues at coordinate 254,543 of NJDC01000360.1, read as the reverse complement.
CTGAAGAAGTCCATGAATAAGGTACCAAGAACAACAAATACCTGAAAAATACCCTTTGATTACTTTAAAATGTGTATACTTAAATACATCGCAGTTACACTTATACTTACGAGATCCATCATTGTTAATTTAACAAGCTCTTGACCAAACATGGTTTCCCAGCAAAGTTTAAGTAATTTCTTTTTTGTAGCTATTGTTAAATTGTAAATCTTTCGGCTGTGATTATCTATGAACACGGTATCTATAGTTGTAATATTAGTAATGTTTGAATTCGTATTATTTGTTTCTACAGACGAAGCTAAACATTTTTTAAAATAACATTTTATATCTACTATCGTATAATTTGATATGTAAATAATTTTAGTTAATATTTTGTCACCACAGTTTATTGAGCAATTAATAGAAAGGTTTGGGCACATTGTAAAATCTTTGAAGGAGGTAGTCTTGTATGGTTGGAAAACGTTATCTTCTCTTAGAGTTGTAATTTTAGCGTCAGTAGTAAAGTCGTCGGAATTTGTAGAGACTTCAGTGGTACTTAAGCCAAAAAATGTTGTGTCTGTGCTAAAAATGGGACTACTTGTTTCAATATCTTCTGAAGAACTGTGACTTAATTTCAATGTTGTCTGTGAATTGTCATCTACAGTTGTTGTCATATCTGTAGTAGTATCATCGAAATTTTCTTCTGTAGTTGAAGAAAAATCTGACTTTGTTTCTAAATAACTACTCGAAGAGAGGTAATAGTGACTGCTCAGACTACTTAGTGTTTCTTCGGTAGCATCGCTGTATTTCCAAGATTCTGATGTTGTGTCTAAGTCTGGTGGTGAAATGATGTCGTAATTGATAAAGTCATAAGTATCGTTGTCATATGTTTCTAAAGTAAAATTGTTAGTTTTAGCGCCTATATTTCTTAACCGTTCTATCTCCTTTACCACTAATGTTCTATCTTCTTCTAAATTTTCCGCCGTTAATATTCTTTGTGTTGTTTGAGATTTGTGCAGATTTTGTTTCTGTGATTTAGGAACTACATCTTCGTTAGTATTTTTATTTTCTTTGGTGGTGGTATTATACTTTATATTATTGTTTTGATTAGCTTCTGATTTGGTCTGTGGTTCATCAAAAACAGTGCAAGGTGTGCATGGTACTTGTATTTCAACACAGGCTTCAGGTACATTTTTTGCTAACGTTTCGTTAATATTTAGTATTGTTTCAGACATAGTCGTAGCATTCATATTAAGTGTTGGTTGTAGAGATACTAAATCTTTACTCATTCCTTCAATTTTACTAAATAAAGCAAATATCAGCGAATACAGGTTAAGTAAATTTAGCAGCATAATTCTGTAAAAAAAACATTTAGCCTTTAAATACTTTTACAATTAGTTTTCTTGTACCTTTGTATGCTCATAAATTTATACAATTTTGAATGCTTGTGAATTATGAAACTATCTATGGGTGTTGTTAAAGCTATACATAATCGCTTGGAAGCCGAAGGTCCCACAATGATCAGACGTTACAGATATGGTACGACTAATTCTGGTTTAATAAATAGTGGTGATATGATTACTCTAGGGTAATGTCATGGGAGTAGCGAGGTACGTATAGAGAGAGCAGCTACCCCCCTCCCCTAGAAGAGTGCTCACATAGTAAACAACTTTCCGAATTATTGTAGACCGTCATAAAAAGCTACGTCATAAAAGTATTATACCTGGGTACGAATTTTGGCTGCAAAAGGTGAAACGGACAACGAGAAGTTTAAAAAATATAGAAAAAATCGTGTTTAACATATTTCATAAAAAAAGCTTGTTCTGGTTATTATATTTTGGTTTAAATTATTATTACCTATATTACCTATAGTACCTCATATCTACTAGGTACCTACTTATATGAGATACTCATACAATAAAAACTATGATTAAAAAACTATATATTAAAGTTTTCTTTCTCTTCCACCCTCTCTACAGAATCCTGACTACACCCTTGGCTAATGTTAGTAGTTTGTTGTGTAATGTTTCATGTATTAAACTTGTATATATATGTTAGTCAAGTTATATTACCTTGCTAGTTGCAACCTTAGTTGTTTCCTTGGGTGGTAGTGCTCTAAATATCCAAGGAGTTCAAATAGAACAGGAAATGATATTGAAATTATGGTAACAACTATTGTAGTTTCATTTTCACGCCACCAACTCCTGATTTTAGGATTGTCATCTGAACGAGATACAACGGTGACTACGGCATAGGCTGATACGATGAGGAGGATAACAACGCAGAGGTTAACTATAGCTCGAAGTGATAATATTCGCCAACTAAAAGAAAATTAATAGTCAATTTGCATTTTCATTTACTTATTTCAAATCTTTGGTTTTTTTGGTTTTTTTGGCTTACTTTCTTGAATTCCTTTTCTTTTCTGCTTCTTCTAATAGTGCTTCTTTGAATCCAAGGATTACAGATGCAATTCGATTATGCGCTGTTTCAGTATTTCCTATCATAAAATCCCACCCCGTAAAAAGTTTCCACGAAAATATACATTCATCGTCTTTTTCTGATAATTTGGACATACGAGAATTTTCTGCCATCCTGGTAATAAAGATAATTGAGTAAGTAACCTTTTTTTATTAACATTATTGCAAAGCAAACAACGAGTCAAACTTTCTAGTATTTAAACAGTATATATATACGCTTCCTACAGACAGTAAAAATATTAATGGTTGCTGATCTGATGCTACTCTATATTTCAACGTTCGTACAGTTAAATCATCTGTATTTCTTTTTATTATATTGGAAGGCAGACAAGAAGGCTTCCTGATGGTAAGAAATTCAGACCGCCTAGAGGCACCAAAGGTGGTAATGGTGCGCTGCCAATCGGAGGTCGGGATGTTAGGCCTCGATAAAAAGAAAGTTAACCGGTTACCTTGTCCTAGGAACCGGAATACGTCAACGGCAAGCACTGACGTTATGGCGGCAGGAATAGGTAAGGCGGTGGTACCGATCCGGGTGAGTCGGTGCGAAACTCTACCACCTAGTAACGGTCACGGTACCACCTATTCACGGTGTTAGTAATGCTGTGCTCGCTTTTTACGAGCTACCTGGCACGAAGGTAGATGGTCTATTCTACAAAAGAGTCCGGACCAACACTGTATGTACGGTTCAAGAATTTCGACTTACTTCCTTAAAATTGCAACAAAGCTGTAAATATAGACCACCAAGCCGGTGAGGAAATAGGCTAAAGGCATTCTATATTCAGGTCTTTCGACGTTGCTGTAATATCCGTAGAATATAGATGAGTACTTGAGGTATCCTTCGAATTCCCAAAGAGTCAACAAATTGGTTGCATTACGTTTCTCGTCTTCCATTATTATCTTTCTCTCTCCGTCTTGTTCTGGATTAGCTGTTAAATTCTAAGCAACAAAAGATAAAAAAATAACTTTTTGTTTCTTTGTTATTCATAAAAGTAGTTTTTATTAATGTATACATATATATATCAATAATAGCATTTTTATGCCATGGACAATACCGTTTTTACCATAAGGGCACACGGGTCCAGTGCCCAGGCCCAGAGGGCCCCGAAGGATTGACTATTTCACTCACTTTTAACCATACTATATTTTGGTTAGGTAGGTATTTTACGTTTTTCTCGTTGCCCTAATTCGGGAGCATTCAATTTCGCAGCTTAAAGACGGCAAAGTAATTTGTCAATAATTATGAACATAGCAAATGACATTCTTTAGAAAATTGAGATTGAGGATTTAATAGAAGATTTTGCTTAAATGAAATCCCGAAAGAAACTACTATCGTAATCATAAAAAAAGCAGTATACCGATATTATTAATGACATACTGTAATAAAATAATGTGATTGGTTACCCAAAAAATTATAGAGAAAAAATTGAAATTTGAATTTTTTACATTCCAAAAGGGCTCCAAGCTTTTGT
>NJDC01000360.1:234434-247762 GCA_002245475.1 Calephelis virginiensis | reverse complement strand
ATCCTGTGCACAGATATGTTACTGGCAAGCGATAGCATAAAAATGTATCAAAATATCAAACTTAGACTGCAAGTTTTGGATTGATTATTAATATTGGCCATAAGTCTAGTGTTCGGCATGGGGCTCCATGTTCGATCCCCGTGTGGGACAAAAAAAAAATAAAATGACTTTTTTTCAATTTTCAAATAACAATTCAAATAACGAATACCGGATACATATCTAATCCCTGCAGGATTAGATATATGTCCGGTGTCAAATGACGTGTTTTAATTTGCTATCTCCTGTGGCCAATAGAAATACAATGGAGATAGCAAATGACAAAACACGTCATTTTACAGCTATTTGATGTACACTTTACAAAGTGATCATCATTAAAAAATACTGAATAGCCCCCTGGTTATCTCTGCCTACCTCTTCGGGGATGTAGACGTGAAGATACTTTTTATAGAGCTCAGTCTTAAATGCTGTCAAACTATAAAACACCGACTTCAATATTGTGTCGTCTCAGTATACAATTTTAGGTATCTTTCGATTTCCCTGACAGATCTTAGGTAAGAATAGAATACCTCGAAGTACGACTTAAAAAAAAAGAATTTTTGAAATCGATTTTTAAATTACGCAGAAATCCCTGGACAAAACTAAAAAGATATAGGCGTCGAATATAGAATCTCTTTTCTATTTTTAGCAACGGAAAGCTTCTGCAGTACGACTTTGAAAAAAATCATTAAATTGATTTCTAAATCACTAACCCTCTTATTAATCAACGTGGATTAACGTCGGAGTCACAGTATAGCTATAGTCTGTGTCACATTGTAATAAGGACTATAATACCAGGCTGAACCTTGGAGTTTTACTTTACTCCGTGTTTATTAATAAGGCGATAAGGAATCGCTGGATACAGATAAAAAATATAGGCGTCGTATATAGAATCTTGTGCTTATAAATCTTTTTCTACTAGTCTGTTCGGATACGAATACCTGGACATTTGAATAAAAAAAAAGTTGAGAGGTGTCAAGGGACACCCGGATGGGACGAAGTTCTCTCTCCCCCTCTCTCTCTCTCAATCTCTATCAATCTCTAGTATTCTCTATCTCTATCTCTCTTATAGAGAGAGACAGACAGAGAAACATGAAAATGCGCAATCCGCAAAGCTTACAATAGCTTACTATAGCAAAAAGTGTCGTGACAACTTATCGTAAGATTTTTTTCCGTCTGGCCTCCTTTCACAACGCGCAATAAGGAACTTCGTTCCAAAAATGACGCACGTATCCCCGATTACTTGGACAGAGGTAAAAACAGGATGTTTGAAGTCGGTCAATCATCTACATACCTGATGAACAATCTTCAGTTTTCTCCTCATTCCTAAAGGCTGTTGTTTCACCGCACCTAACACTTCTTTGTGGAGATGAATATTTTCAAAAATCTGTTCCTGAGTCACTGTTGGTTGCTCTTCCATTGAAATGGCTGTGCTAATATGAATGAACAAAGAATTAGTACATACATACATGCATATCTTCACGCCAAGTCTCTTACAGAGTAGGCAGAGAGTATAGAGTGCGAAACCTCACGATCCTGACAAACTTGTCTGGCTTCCTCTACATTCATTACCCTTTTCATACAAACACGCCGGTTACGGAGACCCTTGACACCATCGTCGGATAATATCCGCGGATCTGATCGTGGAATGTCAACCTTATTGTCCCCGGGTACCTACATCCATCCACATCCTGCATTGTCCATCTTTCACCTGTCATTCTTTCCCCGTGACCGAACTAGCGGTGGATGTCCTTTCACATTTTAACACCAACACTTTATTTCAATCCCATTCATTCTCTAACCTCACTGTTACGAATGCGGTCAGCGAGCGTTGCGCCACAGATTTTCCGTAGTGCTCTAATTTCGACCGCATTTATCCTGCTTTCATACTTTTTCTGACATACCCAACTCTCGCTTCCATACAACAACGTTTGAATAAGCACAGACTTATGCAAAGCGAGTCTTTTTTTTGACTAAAAACCTCGCTTTGAATTAGAATTTTAGGTGTATGAATTAGCCCCCTTGTAAACAAATTGTTTGCCGGTTTTGATATAATCTGTTTATCCGCGTCTTTGTAAGCGTAGAATTGTTACACGATTTCATATAAATTTTCACCCCCCACTCCCATAGAACTATATTCTATGGGAGTGGGGGGAGTTGATTTTTAATGAAAGTAGCCTATGTTTGAAGTCGGGCCTTGAACATGTACAGTTCAAGGCCCGACTATGGAATGTTATGAAAATCGTTCCAGCGGTTTAGCCGTGAAATCATAGCAAACAGTCAAAAAGACTTTTATTTTAGATTTATTTTAATATTAGTACGTATATAAGTGGCTTGTGGCGCTCTTTGGGGGAGGCCTATGTCCAGCAGTGGACGTCCTCCTGCTGATAATGACGATGATGATGAAGTATATAAAAATGACATTGATGTTTAGACGTATACTTATAATGTGCTTTTCAACTAAAAGCTGTAGGCATACTTACTCGCCAGAGCTAGTAGTGAAAACTGATGAACGTCTTCTGGAACGACTTTCATCAGCCAGAAACGGTGAAGACGATCGCCGTGGTCTGCCTTTGCGAGATCTACGGACGCTGGCACGGCGTTGTCTTAGTACGGCACTAAGACTAGCAGAATAGTCCTCGTCCTCAGATCCATCTATGATACAACCAGTACATTTATACCATATATACCAGGATAAACTAAACAGGAGAGACTAAACTAGCTGATAAATATATAAATATCCCAGGACAAGTCACACATGTTGAATCTAAAGTATCTTCACGCCCATATCCCCGAAGAGGTAGGCAGAGGTACAACCAAGGCACCCACGACTAGCCGAAGACACTAAGTCCCACAATGTGATAGGTGACAAGCCTATCGCCAAGCGGGCACATTTCCAATCCCGACCAACATTTTTTTTAATAGAAAATTGGAAAAATCCAATTTTCTTTGTGTTGGCCGACCCGGGATTCGAACCCGGGGCCTCATGCAGTCAAATCCAACACCCGGACCGCTAGACCACAGAGGCGATAAATTGTTGAATCTAACCCCAAAGTAAGCAAATTATATGTTTGTGTTATGGGTGTTAGCCAACGATTCTAATACACAGAGATACTTAAATAGATACCAGAATAAATTTAATAAACACCCAGACCAGGAAAATGCAGACGTCTACATGTTTATCACAAAAATGTCTGCTCCAGTCGGGAATCGAACCTGAGCCTCGCGGTTGATCTGTGTAGTTAGGCGTCTACGTTAGCCACTCGACCAATGAGGGATGAATTATTCAAAAGCTTTCATACTTGTTAGAATTTATAATTACACTAACCATCTTATAAACATACATACATACATACATACAACATATTTGTGTTACTTAAAGCGACTATAACTTTTTTGTATTCTTCCAATTTTTTAAGTTCTTTTATAGGACAATGTTGAAATTGTTTTTGACTGATTTGTTCTATTTTTAAATTAATATTTTTTGATAATTTTTTTATCCACAAAACTTGTTTCTAGGCTGTAAGTTAATTTTATTTTGTGGCAATACCGAGTATGGTAAAAAATAAAGTAATACAGAATGTGTTTGGTTTGGTTCAGGAGAGTGTTATTATTTGTCCTTGTTATATAGTAAAAAAAGTATCTTCACGCCCATATCCCCGAAGAAGTAGGCAGAGGTACAACCAAGGCACCCACGACTAGCCGAAGATACTAAGTCCCACAATGTGATAGGTAGCAAGCCTATCGCCAACCGGGCACAATTCCAATCCCGCCCAACATTCCCGACCAATTCCTTGTTATATGTCGCAACAAAGCAATCTTAGGGTAAATTTTTGAGCTGGAAGCTAAAGGCTACTTTTGGTCCCGATTCCTCTCCTGCGGTAGAAAAAAAACCAAAACCATCTAGTTATTAAAAAAATGACGTATTTATAGCCTTCGTTAATAATTAAATCAGATTGGTTTATGATTTCGGACTTCGCCTCCATACTCCCGAAAAGGTCTCACAATATATAGGTGGGAAAGCCTATAGCAAACCGGGCACTTATATAAATCCCGGGAAAAGTTGTTTTAAGAGTATTTAAAAAACACATTCTTTTGTTGCTGACCCGGGAATGAACCCGAGACCTCATGAAACAAAGCCCAGCATCTAACCGCTACACACAGAGGCCAAACAAGACTACAAAATACGTATAACATATACTTTACAAAAGGTAGGTCGCATAGCTTTAGTTAAACATGTATTTCGCTCGGCAATAAAATATCCATAAATTTTGGTTAAGCTTCCAGCATGACGTAATAAAATTATAAAAATAAAATAGTTCGCTCATAAATCAAGTATATTTGATGTTTTTTGATTTACGCAGAAGCTATAAAAAGGGTTCATAAAAATTAGGTAATTATACGAAATATGCCATAATGTTTTATAAGAAGCTTTAGAACTATAGGTTAGATGTTCATATATTTGATACTGTGATATTTTATTATAATACCAATAGTTGCAACAAAATGTATGTCACAGGAGATGTATGAATCCAGGAATTGTATAGAATTTCTAGTAAATCTAGCAAAAAAAAAAAGTATCTTCACGCCCATATCCCCGAAGAGGTAGGCAGAGATACAACCAAGGCACCCACGACTAGCCGAAAACACTAAGTGATAGGTGGCAAGCCTATCGCCAACCGGGCACATTTCCAATCCCGACCAACATTTTTTTTTAATTATGAAATTGGAAAAATCCAATTTTCTTTATGTTGGCCGACCCGGGATTCGAACCCAGGACCTCATGCAGTCAAGTCCAACACCCGGACCGCTAGACCACAGAGGCGATAAATCTAGTAACTATAAATATTATTTAATTGTACACATAACCGCATAACAAAACATTTACATGGATAAACTAAAGAGACGAGCTTATCTGCAGTAAGAGAAATGTCTTCCAGCTGACGCGTTAGACATTAATAACAAAAATAGTAGGTTTTATTTTGCTTGTCTATTTTTAAGAAACTAACAGCAAGGTTTGGGTAATATTCTTCTAAAATAACCCAGTCTTCTATACGTTATTTTATCTATTTATTTTTATTTATTTATTTAATGCTTTATTGTACACAATTTATGACATAAAACATGGACTACAGAAAATTAAACATTGCCTGTGAGTAATTACAGAACACTATCTGTGAGTGATTATGTAAAATAAATTTCTCAGAATTATTTAGGATTATACACAAATCATAGAATAGGTGTACATTACTTAAGCAATGTGTTTTCTGTTACATTTATATTACAATCACCATTTAACACATTTCCTAAAGACAGTTCCGGATTCTATATATTGTCATAAATTAAAAAAAATACCTGACTTTCACTCATTTCATGTAACATACAAATATAAACACAAATTTGAATGGTGGCTGACCAGATAACAGATCAATTTTTTGTAACATAAAAATATATCGACATACCTCCTCCGGAAGGTGAAAATTTGACTTCATTGCTTATTGGAGTGTCTGATGGCAGGTGAAACAGGTTGACTCCTGAAGATGTCATGCTTCCTGGATCAGCCCACGTCACTGACAAACGATCGACAGAAGGTTGCGGGGAGGAAAGAGGTCGATCACAGGATCCCTTGATAAACAACAAGTAACAGAATAAGTAATTAAAATAAACCATTTGTGTAACTTAAATCTTATAGATGATAGGGTAGCCGCTAGACTTGCATAATGGACCTAACATCCTGGTCATAAAAAAGCAACGTAGCTATAATATTTATGGTGTCTATATGCCACAAATATCTCTTATCATTGGGAGGTATCATTTTTGCTGTCACATCAAAAAAATAATGTTGATTTTAAGATACCTATGATTTTGATTTGTTTGTCGATAGTCTATTTACATATACTGTGAATCCGGCGGGATCAAGGTCTAAATTTTTCGTATAAAATGTTAATTAAATCTGAAATTTTATATCTGTATCTGAGGAAGTCACTACATTGATTTTACAAAAGAGAGCCATAAGGACAACCTAGGCCCAAAAGTTTCTGTGAGATTTTTTAAAGAAATCAAAATTCTAACTGTAACAACATCCCAGTATAGTTTTGAAAATTAATACATGTTTACAGAAATATAAGTTCATAAGAAATTGTGATATACACTGTGTCAATACAAGGAATAAAAACAATCTTGCTGTGCATGTGTCTCGTCCCTACAGAGTAAGCCTTTCTATCATGTGTCACTGTGTATACGATTTTACAATAAACTTCCCGATTCTATGAACACCCTTCCAATTAATAAATTTAAGAAATTAATTAAATTGAAATTACATGAAAAATGTTATTATACCATTGTTGAATATTTAGCAGATAAGAGCGCTTAGGATTAATTGCTCCTCTTGCCAATCTTTTATTTATATAATGATGATACTTTAATTATTGTATACATATTTTAAAAAGACGCTTTCCAAAAGAAGATCCGGAAATTTCTTGCCAGATCTTCTCAGTGTGAGGCCGCGTTCCGATCTGGTGGTAGTTATTAAAATTATGTAGACACATCACAGGTGCCTCTTGTAAGCTTAACGTGAAATAAAATATTTTCTATCCTATTCTGTAATATCCTAGTTCCTACCGTAATTTATGGTATATTATAAAGTCAAGGTATAAGTATAGTTAAAAGAAGTAGTGTAAAAATTGATGTAAAACTTTGAACCACATAAAAAAAACATACTGTTTTATCACTGTCGGATGTTAGTATAATTTATCCCCCATAAAATCACGTCAAAATAAAGACCTTTCTAAAAATGAAGCATCAAAATATGTTCCGTATTGGCCGAGTAAAAAAAACAAAACACACGTATTCGAATTGAAGGCCGTATTTGGAGTCGGTCAAAAAATAGTTATAAAAAATAATAACACAATCGTGCACGAAAATGTGAAAATAGTCGCTTTTTGGTATTAAAAACTAGAGTTTGAAATTAATTTGTTAAGTAGTTTAACGTTAACGTTTATCGCAAACCAACAATGTCAGTTCACATAAAATAATTCATTTATGTTGTTTCGTGATCGCCAAGTGAGTTCTTTCTTTATCAGATTTAATTACTCTATGTGGAAAAGTAGAGAAAAACTGTTCATAATTAATTTTCATGGAAGTAGCATTACTTATGTATCAGTACCGATATTTTTTTTAAATGACGTGTTACATATTTGTTACATCTATAAAAAATCTTAAACACGTATAGTATAAACATCACTACTGTGTATTTAACTCTTTTAAACTCAATTTTCATTTATCACTTCAGATTTTTTAATTGAATAATAGCGTTGTTAATCTTAATTAATATTTGTAAATACTCTTAATTAATAATTACAGTATTTTGTACGGTAGCAAAAATATGTCTTAATTTTATTTACGAAATTATATTTTTTTTGTAACATTTATGATATTTTTCTTTGTGAAAAACTGACCTATCTGCAATTTTTACTGTCCATCTTTACTAAGGGACGCGAACAAACGGACTGTCGAAGAATAAGCGTTACCAAAGATGGCTTCACGCAAACCGACAGTTAATTACACGATTTATGGCATTGTTCTATTGCCTTGCTTTCTGGCATTCCCTTCGTCCATTCAATTTCTTTTGAATTTAAATATCGAAATATAATCATACTAGTTGTTGACCGCAGCTGTGCTCGCGTATAAAGTTATTTAGCTTTCCCGTGTCAACCAGTTTAGATATCGGGATAAAAAGTAGCCTAACACTTAAGCCTCCTAACTATCCCCACACACAAAAATATACTATAACATCGCTCCATTGCAACGTGAAATAAGCAAACTTTCTCATGTACTCTTGTAATATTATGATTTAGTTGAAAATTATTTTTGGTTCATTAAAGCATTCCAAATGGGAGTTGGGGTGATCAGAAAGCGAGAGAAACGATAGTCAAAGTTTTTTTGTAATTATTCAATTTTCTCTACGTATTGAGTAAAGTAACCCATTTTGGTATCATTTTGTACAATTTTGTTCAGTTGAAATGCACAAGTGAAGTATTCATGAAGTAATTGCTAAGATACACCAATTCCTCTATTCTCTTTCCGCTAAATCTCACTAAATGAACTTGTGTAAGATACCGCTTTACTCAACTTTGACTGCTTTACTGGTTACTGCTGGTGACTACTGCTTTACTCAACTGATATGAATTTTTATGACGATTTATGACTAATTTTGTAATATAGAAAATAAATTGCTGTTGCAAATTTATAGTTAATGATAACTTGGTGTAAACTTAAACTTTAGTAAAGGCAGATGCTAAAGCTAGTGCCAAAAACTAAAAAAAATAATACTTAATCTCAACTGAAAATCATTCAGTTCAAACTTGTTTCAAAATACAATGGTTTCTATCACATTGAACGCAAATTGAGTCTTTTTAATCCTGGCCGGTTTGGCGCAACTTTTATATCAAAAAAATATAAAAAAAATAAGTTTGCTATTTAGACTTACTTTCAAACTATACGGGTTATACTTTTGCAAGTAAACTTTATACAAATTCGGGTTTGCTATCTATGGAAGTCCCGCCTCTTATTACGTAGTATTTATATACTTTTTGATCCTGACTAAATGATTGATAAGGATATAGGTCGTTTTAATCAAAAACTAATTTCTGCGATTAGATGTTTGACTTCTGGAGACCGAAATTTACCCTATAACGGATCCAATAATAAAAATTATTTAATATTAATATTCTGAAAAGCAAATTTGAATAAATGTGTAGTATGGCGTCAGAAATAGTTAAGGCTTTGGATGCTAACACGAACAAGTTGTTGCACAATACTCTTCCACCAGTGGTCTTAATAATAATGCCTCATTTAATATATTCTCCCCTCTAAGGAGATAATAAAGGAAGATTTTCTATTCTAAACAGGGCACCCAGATCAACAACATTCTACGAAGTCTTGGGCTAAAACGAGAAAAAGAAAAAAATATACACACAAAAAAATGTCCAGATCGTCCACACCCTCATAATTGCCGTGACAGATCGCAGTCAGTCTTTGGGTGCCAATAAGTGCTGCCAATGGCTGATTCCTATTAACTATTCTGTTCAGGGTTGTGTACTGCGAAACACTTGGGAGTAATATTTACTTTTATCCTTCGGTGTAGTTGTAAAAACCTCGACATTCAGCAAGATATTAGCCATTTCAAAAAAAAAACATAGTCATCAAAATAATTTGATGCTTGTTTTAGGTTAGAGGCTCTCTTTAATTTACTTTTGTAATTTTTATACCAATGTCTTATAGTTCAGAGAATACTTATCAATTTTCAACAACGAAGTGTTAACAGTTTGACATTTAAGTGCTTATGACGGACTGATAGACAGACATACGAAATTATTAGATTCGTATTATGTCATTCGGGTACTGGACCTGTGAAGAGATAATATCTTAGAAATGTGGTTGAATTCTAAGATAACGGAAAACCCTAAATAATAACACGTACATGATCAAAATTAATAGTTTTCAATAAACCTGTCAAAACTTCTCAAAATGTAAGTACACCCATCTGGACCAAGTCACCTTTGAAGTTCGACATTCATTTGCATCTTAATATAGTTATATTTATAGTTATAGTTATATCTATATATATAAAAATCAATTGCTGTTCGTTAGTCTCGCTAAAACTTGAAAACGGCTGAACCGATTTGGCTAATTTTGGCTTTGAATTATTTGTTCAAGTCCAGGGAAGGTTTAAAAGATAAGAAAAAGGGTAAAAAAATGCGAGGAAACTAGGAAAAAAAATTTTCCCGTACAAACTGAACGGGTGGAATGAAGTTCGCCGGGAAAGCTAGTAATTTAATAAAAATCGTTTTAGCTGCGTAGCAATACAGACTGTATTGCTAAACAGCTAAAACGATTTTTATTAAATTTGGCATGGAAAAAACTAAGGATCTTAGTTCGTGTACCACTTTTTATTTTTTTTACAAGAATAGAGTGAGAAGCAAAAAAAAATTTGTGGTATAATATTTGAGTCAAAAAATAATTTAGAACTTCTAGCTAATCAACTTCTAGCTTATCGCCTCTGTGGTCTAGCGGTTCAGGTGTTGGACTTGACTGCACGAGGCCACGGGTTCGAATCCTGGGTCAACATAAAAAAAAGAACATTTGGGTTTCCCAATTTTCTAATAAAAAATGTTGCTCGGGATTGGATATATGCCCGGTTGGCGATAGGCTTGCCATCAATCACACTGTGGGACTTAGTATCTTCGGCTAGTTGTGGGTGTCCTGATTGTGCCTCTGCCTACTTCTTCGGATATGGGCGTGAAGATTATTTTGTAGCTAATCAATCAACACACATATTTTCATATATTTATAGAAATGAATCCACACTTTTGTTGGTCATGTTATCACTCGTTAGCGTTTTTTTTAATTCGTTCGATAAAACGGGACAGGCTAAGACCAAATCCTATACTGATTTTCATTCGTTCTGACAGAACTTTTTATTTGCTCAAATAGATTTCGATTCATATTTTCATTATCTTGCTTCCTCTTTTTTTAATAGCCATTTCCTTAATTTAATTCAGAGGTTTTTAAGTCCTTGAAAACTTGTCTGTCTTGAGTTGGTAATTCCTATTTGTTTTTTTAAGTGAAGAATAATTTAAAACATCAAAGGCTAAGACTTAAGTCTTTAAGCCTGAAAGGAATTTCTTCTAACTGCCAAAGTTAATAATGTATCTCTAAAGATGGATTTCAAGCAATCTAGATAACTGCGTATCCGCCAGCCTATCCTATACCTAATTGCCATAAATATTATGTCCACAGATATGTTATTGGCAAGCGATAACATGAAAATGGATCAAAATATCAATCTAAGACAGCAAGTTTTGGATTAGGATTGATTATTAATATTGGCTGTAAGTCATAACAGACGAAATATTGTGGATATTTGTAAATTCTGAATTCGGTAACTTGAACTGCCAGCCCTGAAGGTTCATTCCATTAACAAGCTACACCCCCCAGCCACACTTTTATAGCACTGCGCATAATAATTAAGAAGTGATTTTTTTACGGGCAAAAGGTCAGGCGTGATCGATAGCTGGCTAATTTATTGTAATTTGTGACATCAAATTAGATACATCAATTTTTAGGTACGTCAGAGAAAAAGTAGGTTAAATATAGATAAGAACGTATAGCAGTAGTATTTAAATTATGCGCTTCGGCTATATTCGTCAAGCTTCGAAAATCCGAATGTATTTTATGTTATTACATAATTATGTATTTTGTTATTACATAATTAATCATTTCGATTAAATTTAGAATAGGTCAGCCAATTTAAAATTAAAGTATTAAGTGTAAAAAGAGGAAAAAGTGTAAAGCCGTAGCGCATAATTTAAATAGTAACACTGTAAGCATTTTTTTTCTATATTTTAAAGTAAAGTAAAGTAAAGTATCTTCACGCCCATATCCCCGAAGAGGTAGGCAAAGGTACAACCAAGGCACCCACGACTAGCCGAAGACACTAAGTCCCACAATGTGATAGGTGGCAAGCCTATCGCCAACCGGGCACATTTCCAATCCCGACCAACATTTTTTTTTTATTAGAAAATTGGAAAAATCCAATTTTCTTTTTGTTGGCCGACCCGGTATTCGAACCCGGGACCTCATGCAGTCAAGTCCAACACCCGGACCGCTAGACCATAGAGGCGATTTCTATATTTTAATAAATAACAATACTAAATTTATTGATCGAAATTTTTACTCATACATTTTTTTATGTCTTTTGTTGCAATTAATAATTATTATCACATAAATTAAATTGTAATAAATGATTTAAGATATTACTTTCAATAATGCATGTTTTTTTCTATAACCGGTTTGATTTTTTTTTACCTATTACGTAATGTAAATATTGAAAACTAGAAATCTCAAATTTGACATGTACCAAACCAATATGGTTCCTTCTAGGATCTTGTAAACTCATTTTTACAATATTCTTTTTTCATTCATTCATTCTTATAATATTTTAAACAAGTGCAAGTATGTTATACATATTTAAAATACGCTTCACATTTTTTTTTCATCAAAAAGAAACACAGCGCAAGTTACAAACTACAAGGACATACTGGTACTTTTAGGCCTTCACTTATTTGCTTTACTTTTTAAGATAGCCAATTTTGGATTTTCTTTTTTTTTCCCTAAACAGTTAAAATAAAGTAACTTAATGATAGGCTTATAGTACCATTTTAATAAAACAACTAGCCTACCCGGCAAACTTTGTTCACTTGGCATTCAACACACTATGTATGTAAATTAAAGGTAGACTATTTTTAATGTCTCTACAATACGGATTTCAAGATATTTTTTCAAATCATGTCGAGTGTTTTCTGTAATTTCCAAACTGCGAAACTTGTAACTTGGAAAAAAATATGGGCTAGTCCATAAAGCATATGCTACAAAATCAAAAACAAATTTATAAAATTGGACTACGCGTTAATGAATTATAGCCCAATTTACATTTCGATTTTAACCCCTCTCCCACGGAAACCCATTTAGTGAATAGAAAAAAGTATCCTGTAACTCCTTTCTTTCCTCGGAACATAAAGTATCCAAGTTTTGTACATTTGGCGTAAATTGCGGTGACAGATAGACAGATAAATCTAAAAATACTTTTAATTCTGTTTTTAGTTGCCTACACTTAATTTTTTCGTATATATCCTAAGTGTACAGACTTTTACTCTTCTGAAATTTTAGTATAAGTATAAATAATTTTATTTTTCTCAATCGTTTGATTTTATCTCTATCTGGCGGTAGCTACACGCAGCAGTTTGATTTCCGGGTCGGGAAAATCTATTAATTTTTTAATTTAATATTATTTTTTAAATTAATTATTTATTATCAAATTTTCTTACAAAAATAACTTTGCCTGAAATTTTAAGCCAATTTTGCTAGTCCACCGGCTCCACTACCTTTCAGATCCATACATGACAAAATCATTATGGCGGCAGGAATAGGGAAGGCGATGCCTACCCAGCCATATTCCACAAATAAAAGTTTTTCATGGAGTTTTGGCGCTATCGAGAGAAGAGATGTTCGAAGTTTTTTTATAATTATTGAATTTCGTGTTGATATTGAGTGAAATTAGTCAATTTTGGTGGCATTTTGTACAATTTTGTCCAGGTAAAGTGAACAAATGAAATAATCATAAAGAAATTAGCATATCGTGTATTTCCACGTTGCCGCCAAATGTCATTACATGAGCTTGAGTAATGAGGCGACCGCTTTACCCAAGAGCCTGACATGACTTACTGACGACT
>NJDC01000360.1:223480-234294 GCA_002245475.1 Calephelis virginiensis | reverse complement strand
AGGTAAAGTGAACAAATGAAATAATCATAAAGAAATTAGCGTATCGTGTATTTCCTCGTTGCCGCCAAATGTCATTACATGAGCTTGAGTAATGAGGCGACCGCTTTACCTGACATGACTTACTGACGACTTATGACTGATGACTTATTATAATTGATACAAAATTTGATGCAAATTTCTACTTGACTAATGGCAAAATACTAACGTGACGGCCAAAACTTAAAGAAAGAAAGAAGAAATGTTTTTCATTTCATTTCAAATGATAAAAACATTTTGAAACCCAAGTGTAACCAGCGTTAATAAAATTTACAATTTCCTGCAGTAAATGTTTGAACGTTTTGGAAATCAATTAGCAAACTTTGTCATGATTACCTTCCTTTAATTGAGGATGGTTTGATACTCGGCCGTGCCCCAAATCACTAAATTGTTTTCTATACTTTTTGTTTACACACTGCTGAATGACACCATAGAATTTGATTTAGATATTTTTTACACAACTTAAAACTCAATTTGTATAAAAAAGATTTAAATCAACTTCTTTTCAATTTACATTTTTTACACAAATTGCTCTAACCTCAAGTAAGCAAACTAACTTGTAGTTAACCAACTTGTTAGTAAACTTGTGTTATGGGTTTTCTTTAGTGCACAAGTACACGGCTTTCCTGATGGTTAGAGAGAAACATGACCTATAGACACCATAGATGTTATAGATGCGTTGCTGTCCTGTGGCCTGGATATTAGCCGTATTGTGAAAATCTTCCTTTTGCCTTGCCCTTTGAGCCGGAACATGACAGAGTCATTATGGAGGCAGGAATAGGTACAGCGATGGATCCCTAAACGGCCAAGTTGCTGCACAGAACTCAACTTTCAGTCTCGAATCGACGTCATTTAATAACACAAGTTTAAAACGATTAAACCATTTTCAAACCTAAGTATATCCAACGTGGATAAAATTTACAATTCCCGAAGTAAATGTTTGAACGTTTTGGAAATCAATTAGCAAACTTTGCCATGATTACCTTCCTTTAATTGAGGATAGTTTGATACTCGGCCGTGCCCCAAATCACTAAATTGTTTTCTATACTTTTTGTTTACACACTGCTGACAACATCGAAATTTACTTTGAATTAAGTAGGTCTTTTTTTACACGAACTTAGTTCAATTTATGTAATAAAAGATCTAAGTCAAAATAATTTAGATTTTCTTTTCGATTCAGATTTTTTTGACACAAATTGATCTAACCTCAAAGTATTTTTTTTTGTGACAGGTCAGTAACTAAGCATGCGGATCTCGTGATAGTAAGAGATAACCTTGGCCTATAGACACCATAGATGTCAGAGATGCGTCGCTGTCCTGTGTACGGGATGTGTGGAGTATTGTGCAAGTCTTCCGGCTATCCTACCCTCCGGGCAAGAACACGACAGAGTCATTATTGCGACAGGAATAGCTAAGGCGCCAGGCGGTAGAGTGCTGTGGAGCAGCCCAGGAAGGGATCCACAGCTTTACCTTTTTCTGCCGCCATAAACATTTATTGTGTTCCTTTCTAAAAGGTACGGTAGCCCGTAAATCTCCATCCCGGCCTCAGGATAACGATGGACCTGTAACATCTCGAGTGTTAGTGGAGGACTTAGTGTTGGACGACCTCCCACCCGATGGACTGATGACCTGGTCAAAGTCGCGGGGAGTCGCTGGATCCAAGCGGCTGGTAACCGTGACTTGTGGCGCTCTTCGGGGGAGGCCTATGTCCAGCAGTGGACGTCCTCCGGCTGATGATGATAATGATGATATGATGTAACATCTATGGTGTCTTTAAATAACGACTAGCTCCGTCTTCTTGTTCGCTATCATAACTTCCACATCCCGTTCTAAGTACTATAGAGGAGGATATGTAATACCATTCACACTTTAATTGAAGACATTCCATTTATACATTTCTAGGAATACTTTCCTAAACTAAAAGATCAGTACATGAATAATTATCCATTGAAAAAGTGTTTGGTATTTAATAGATATAAAAATAATTACCTCTGCTGTAAGTTCTGCTTTCCCCTCAACAGACGCCCGTGCTCTGGGCTCCAGCTTGAGGATGCCTCTCTCCTTACCCTGGTAATAAAGCCATACTTTTCACATACATCCAGTAGATATTTACTCAATATATTTAATTTTAATATTACATAGATAACGGTGAAGTAAAAACACTGCAGTCAAATATATTCTTTCATATTTTGATTGGTATTACAGTATTTATTAAAATACCTATCAATATTTTGTAGTAACAAGTTTTGGTCGATTAAAATAAGTGCGAAACGACGCTTCACTGACAGGTAAATAAATGAACTAGCGAATTACCTACGAATCACTTCTGTAACCTTGGTAATCCGAAAATAATTAACCAAATGAAATTTTTCATACTCTTCTAGATATACTCGTATAAGTGAAATTGTTTTGTTTGCGTGGTTATTAACTACTTTGATTACTAGAAAATGTGCGAGATTGCCCGCGTCACGAGTATGAATTATTACTTTCACATACATATTATGTTTACGCCAAGTCCTCTGTGCGGTAGCCAGAGTAAGTATTGAGTGTTTAGTGTCACAATTTCTCTTGCCTAGCTTTCTACATTTACTAGACTCTTCGGTTTCGGAGACTCTTGATATCGTCTTCGAATAATAACCTAGCGATTTGGTCAAAGAACGTCAACCTAAATCTCCCCGGATACCTACAGCCATCAACATTTCGGTTATGTATTCTACGAGCATTCAAAAAGATTTGGTATTTTATCAAAATTTTCACAGGAAACGTAGACACAAATAAACATACAAATGTTATACGTCGAAATAGGCATTGATAGCTAAAGCTTTAAGGGTTGGACTATCTATAAAATTACAATATGTTTTTGTCTAACAGTAGACGTCTCCGGTTGATGATGATGGTTATGATGATCCAAGTAAATAGGACGAAACACTAAAAAATAAGACGGCATGTTTATTTGCTTCATTTTTAATAGTATTTGGTTTCGATAATTCGATCTCATTATGAATCAAACACCTATCTCACATGTTAAAAGCAAAAGCAAAGTGATTTTACGATGGGCGTACTAAAAGTTTCTAGAACTGGCCACTTACAATAAATAAAATAAAAAATCCGTAACAGAATTTGAAAATGGAACTCTCTGGGAACATTTACTTCTTAATTTTCGAGATCATCACTTGCAGTTTGGCGCAACTTTCATATCAAAAAGTAAAAAATAAGTTTGTTATGTTTTTAATTTATTTATGTTTTAATTTATGTTTTTAATGTTTTTTATTCGCCCTGCCTGAATGCCTTTAGACTTACTTTTAAAATTATACGGGTTATACTTTTTCAAGTGAATTTTATACAAATTCGGGTTTGCATGTATCTATGGAAGTTCCGCCTCTTATTACGACGTATTTATATACTCTTTGATCACTTGTTTTTTCGATTTGGCCGGGTTCATATTTTTGTGTATCCCTATTATAATTAACTAAGCCGTGAAAATTCTCGTTCATAGATTTTTTGGATTTTCATATCAAGTCAAGAGTTACTGGAGACTTCATCTGGCATTTGGTAATGAAGCACCATCTTGGAGCTTTGTGTACTCGACGTGGGGCTTGTGGTTTGGAGAATTGAGACGTGAACAAAATTATCTCTTTGAAGATAAACGTGAAGGATGCCGGCGACTGCGGTTACTGAATCTAATATCGTTACTGTACGACAACTAATTATTATGACTGACAAAAAAAATTACTTCTCAACAAATTTGCGCTGAATTTAGTATTGGAATGAGTCAAGTGCAAAACATTTGGATTTGGATACCGCAATATTTAACGGAAAACCAAATACAACTGCGTGTAGAGTTGTGTCTTAAAATCATGAAAAGAAAAAAGAGGAGGGTTTGGTTATAACATTCATTTTTCCCCGTGTTGGTCCGGGCTCCTTTGCAGAATAGACCATCTGCCTTCCTGCCAGGCAGCTCGTAAAAGGCGAGCATAGACCTACCGTCACTAACGCCCTGTCATCTGACTAGGTGGTAGAGTTTCGCAGCGAATATTACGGATTGGTACCACCGCCGCCATAACGTCTTGACGTGTTCCGGTTTGGAGGGTAAGGTTGCCGGTAAACTTACTTTTGCTCGAGGCCTAACATCCCGGCCTCAGGTTGGCAACGCACCATTACCATCTTTGGTGTCTCTAGGCGGCGTGAATTTCTTACCATCAGGAAATCCGTCTGCTTGTTTGCGTTCCAATGTCATAAAAAAAATCAACATTATAACTATCAATCACCATAGATGTTACTTGAGTATTGTATCTCACGTTTGTGATGTTAGGTAACGTTCACAAATCCACCGTCTACTCTAATTTCATCACACTTAGGTGAGAATCTAGGATCTACTTCTCCAAGTTTCGTGGTCTTTGACGTTCTTACTAATTCCATATCCACTTGCAAACGAAGTTGACTTGGCTCCAGGTGGTGATAGTTGGAAGGGTTTTTTTTTATGATATTGGAAGGCAAACAAGCAGAAGGATTTCGTGATGGTAAGAAATTCACACACCCTAGAGACACCAAAGGTGGTAATGGTGCGTTGCGAACCAGAGGTCGGGATGCTAGGCCTCGAGCACAAGTAAGTTTACCGGCTACCTCACCCTCCGAACCGGAACACGTTATAACGTTATGGCGGCAGGAATAGGTAAGGCGGTGGTGCCAATCCGGGTGAGTCGCTGCGAAACTCTACCACCTAGTCAGATGTCACCGTGTTAGTGACGGTAAGCCTATGCTTACCTCTTACAAGCTGCTTGGCAGGAAGGCAGATGGTCTATTCTGCAAACTAAGTGGTGGGTTTTTATAGTTTTATAATGTTATTTTTATAATTATAATATAATAAATATAATATAATTCCTTAAAGTTTGGCAACGCATCTGTGATACTCCTGACGTTGCGGATGTCCGTGGGCGGAGGTGATCACTTTCTATTAAGTGACCCACTTGCTCGTTTGCCTCCTCTTCTATATAAAAAAAATGTTTTTAGTTTTATAATTTTTTAGTCATGTAAATATCTGGACAAATTACAAAGTAAGCTAATTAAATGCTTGTGTTATGGGTGTTGGTCGGCGACACTAATACATAAAAATACTTTAATAGATATCAGTATAAATGTCCGCCACATGTGCCTGTTTCCCTTGGGAATCGAACCCTGGTCTTACGGTTGATCGGTGGAGTTAGCTAATCCCTTGGCTTACGATTAACATATACTTATATGAAATATAGTACTGTTTTCTAGCAAAGCACAAAACTTTTCCACCATAACATAAATGAGTGGCCATATGATATGACCTTGTAATAGCCACTAACTTTTAGATTATTGCGTTCCATTATCATAATTTAAAAACAGCAGTAGGTCATAGCTATAAAGCCTCAATAGTGGTATCATGTTTAAATCCAATGTCGGAAAACACTTTTGTATTTGAATGTACAGCCAGACTGGGTTTTGTTTAGTGATGTTTAATGTTTCCATTAACCTTTTGTAACTAGCCGACTGAAATTAAAAGTGTGATTTCTACAAAATGCATGCTAATCTCTACATCTTACAAAGAATCAATAAAGATATTGATGTCTGTAGACAAGTATTCTTTTTTAAACTAAGGACTAGCTTGACCAAATCAGGAAAAGTACTTTCATTTCAATAATATAATACGATTTTGAAGAAATTAAATTACCGGCAGCCCTATTTTCTATGAAACGCGAGAATGTACTGACTTTACGGTGATACTGCCAATGATAAACTTATATTGATAACTAGCTGTCCCGGCGAACTTCGTTCCACCCGTTCAGTTTGTATGAGAAAAATGAAAATTTTGTTTTTCCTAGTTTTCTCGCAGTGTTTCCCTTTTTATTATATTTTAAACCTTCCCTGGACTTGAATAAATAATTAAAAACCAAAATTAGCCAAATCCATTCAGCCGTTTTCGAGTTTTAGCGAGACTAACAAACAGCAATTGATTTTTATGTATATAGACTATGGTATACTCAATTATTAAACAAAACAAAAACTTGAATCTAAACTCTAATAGTCTCGTTAACAAAAATGAATAGTAGAAGATCCGAACCTACATTGACTTACTCCGAGCTGATAATTGAATAAAATATATTTTGTAGTCAAGTAAATATATTAGCGTTGATCGCTCAAATCAAATGATCAAAAGTGGGTTGCCTAAACAAATCCTGGACCGAATATTTTTAATTGTTTAAAAAAAAGTTATGTCATGTTTTCAACTTTTTTTTCAGGCAACACAATATATCAACATAAATTGTAATAAAAAATGTAAAAATTGTAATAAAACGACATATACGTTGATATAATTTTTATTACTATCCGATCCCGTGCAAGTAACTAGCATCGACAATAATTATCTGTTTATACCTGGCAATCCAGATAAATAACAGGCAACCCAACTTCTGCAACTTCGTCTTATACCTACTTTATGTCGGCTTAAAATCTTATTATTGAATAAAATTATATTACCAATAATATTAATGAAAAAAAATAATAAAAAAAATAAAAAAAAATTTATCCCGGACTTTTTTAGACAACCCATTTTTAACATATTTTCTTATATACTAAATTTGCAATAAAACCGGTTTCATCCTAATATCAGCTCGGTGTAGGTCGACCTAACTTCGGATCTGAGACTAGAACTAATGTCGGGGTAAAATTGATATTATAGTATGTATCAAATTGTAATAAAGACGAAAATACCAGGTTGAACATATGAGTACTTTTCCTTGCTTATGAATAAGACGGTTCAATTCTAAAGCTTTTAGAGGTATAAGTAAAGATAATGCTCTTTTCAATTAATTAATGTTGAATTCAATCAATTAATCGCGATTTTCATTTTGGAAGTATTTTTCAGAGAGGCTAAAAAGGTCCTTAAGTCGACTGTATGTTTTTTGCATGTTTATTACGCGACCAGTCGGCCAATAACGATAATTTTTCGTTAATATATTAATAATTATATATTAATAGTTAATTTTTCGGGAGGTAGTTCGTGATTCTGAGGTTCCTTATAAATTTTAACAAGATCCATCTTATGCGTTTTAATTTATATTTAACTAGCGACCAGCCCGGCTTCGCACGAGTATAAAATATACATATAAACCTCCCTCTTCAATCCCTTCATCTATTAAAAACCGCATCAAAATACGTTGCGTAGTTTTAAAGATTTAAGTATACAAAGAGACATAGAGACGGAGAAAGCGACTTTTTTTATACTAGGTAACGTAATGTATACATTTTTACATACCTCATCGTTGTTTTAGACGATTTCGTCAATGTACATAAAAAGTATGAGACGGATCTTGATAAAATTTGAATATATAACTTCCACATACTCATGACTTTAGAAAAAAGAATGATCATCTTGGGTAATGAAATTAGAATATACATTTTATAGTTTTGTTGCGCTGAAATTTTAAATTTATACTGTTGAATGAAATTTTTTTAGATTTATGATTCAAAAATTCGATAAACTGAAGTAACAAGAATCATTTCATATATTAGTAAAAAAATAGAATTTCCGAATGCAAATAACATAAGCTTTGGGTATCGTTTCAACCAACACATAATTTGTTTTAAAATAGTTTAAAAAAATATTAACTACAAAGTATTACAAAGAACTTATTAAGTACTACTAAAACTACTACAATCTGATTATGTATTATAATATATAAACTTAGTTTTTATATAATATTCAAAATGTTTTTGTACTCCTAGATGTATGATGTTCGTGAGTCATGTTGGAAAGGCTTACCTTGGAATCCATGGCGTCTCCAGGCCGGCGGACCCCATCAACTGTTGACTGAAACTGGTGTGATCCCCAATGTCGCGTGCTACAACAGCCAGCAGGGAAAACATCACAACACCGTTTATTTCAATTATCATTACATACCTTACATTAATTTACAGGAATGTGTCCCCCATGCTTCTTTCATTTTAATGACTATTATTTTGAATCGTTAGTTTAATGACATTAGAACATGAAAGGTTTTTGGTAAATTTGCTTGATTTTGATATTAATACTGTGATGCGTTTGCTTGATTTGACTATACAATAAGTAGGTACAGTTATTCTTCTTTGTTATTGAGTATTTGAAACTTGGAAATGCATCAAGGGATAGAATGTAAACTTAAACTTATGCTCAGGATGATTTGCGTCATAATTTTTATCTCTTTTGTAGAAGACTTAGTTTTATCAATATTTTTTATAAGCCAACGCGATGAAAGAACCAGTTGTGTGGTCTTTTTGTAATAAATATCCTCTTATTTTGATAATTTAATCATTCTTTCAAAATCTATGTCAAGGAATTGTTACAAGAAATACCCAAAGTTAATATTAGGATTTTCGCACCATTCCACTTTTTTGAAATATTTTTTTATTTAAATATATTCAGAACTTGCCCAATAAAATAGATCCTATCCCAAAAATAAAAATTTTGAAACCAAAAACAATTCAATTTACGAAGTACATCAATTACCTCGAACAAGAATTTAAAGCTTTGACTAAAAAAATCGGAATAATT
This sequence comes from Calephelis virginiensis, assembly GCA_002245475.1. NCBI lineage: Eukaryota > Metazoa > Arthropoda > Insecta > Lepidoptera > Riodinidae > Calephelis > Calephelis virginiensis. Next base: position 225,701 of record NJDC01000360.1, on the reverse strand, counting down.
GTTTCAAATTCTTTTACGTTTAAGCTAACAAAACACCGTTTTTAACCGTTTTAAGTTTTTGAATAAGTATAGATTAAATTATTTAGCTTCATAAATCTCGTCTTTAGCTTTTTAACATAATTTTTAATTAACTTAATTATCAATTTTCATTACTTATACAGTTTTGGTTTAGGCTGATAACTAATTAGAGAGAAACGTTGCGCAAAGGTAGGCTGTCAAAAGGGGTGAGACAACGTAGGTCAGCTTACGCCTCGTATCAGCCGTATAGTATAAACGTTATCTACGTCTATCAAAGCCTTTACCACGAGTTGCTATAGATTACGATTGGTGATTTACGTATCGAAATTCAAGTCCTTATGGTCTGAATATTTAGATGTCTTAGTTACCTAGAGACGATGTTCAAAGTTTTCATATAAATAATAAATTCATATGAATTTGAAGTTGAAATTCATATGAATTTTTTTTTATGCATTGAAAATAATCTTGAAAATCGGTACTTATCAGAAAAGTCACAATAAATAAAACTATTAATACAATCGTATATTTTCTAATAACTCGAACATTTCCCTTGCCACGAGTTTACGAAGCTAGAATTTATATAAATTCGACGCTAGATTTATATAAATTGTATTAATAGTTTTATTTATTCTGACTTTTCTGATAAGTACCGATTTTCAAGATTATTTTCAATGGATACAAAAAACCGGATGAGATTTTCGTCACATTGAATTTTACATATTTATTTTAGTTTGTTCTATATGTTTTTAATTCTTACTACCCTAGCCGAGAAACGTAGTCCTGTCCTATTGTTTTTAATTTGAACCCTGTTCTAACGATAACTGTCACAACAAAATTTATTTACCAAAATTCATCCATCTAATCACGCATGATAAACTAAGAATAATGGGGTTTAATTTTTTATATAAAAGAATATTTGACTACATGTAATTTTTTAAAGTTGATCTGAATTCTGTCTGATTGAGTATACTTTTAAGGTGGTCCTGTTTAAAGTTTGTGGTGATTGATTCAGAACTTTTTGAGTTATAATTAAGTAAGTTCGCATAACCGTATTCTCCAAAGAGCCTGTCCTTGGGGGGAGGTTCTACAAAGAAAAAGTAAAGTAAAGTAAAAATTCCATGTCGAAACAAAATGTATGCACTTACAAAACAAAAATAAATATGGAACATTCCAGTCAAAATGCGTCGTTTATCGGGATACAGAAAGCAAGAAAGTATAGTAGGTAGCCATAATGGCTCTGCCAATTTCCGGTCTGGAGGGTAGGATAGCTGGTATACTTGCACAACAGGCCTTCCATCCCGGACGCAGAACAGAGACGCACCTGTAACCTCTATAGTGTTGGTTACGGTTGTCTTTTACTATCAGGGAAGCCGTGTGCGATTACGTTGACCTCTTTTAAAAAAAAGTTCTCTCCCGCTTCGGGGACAATACTTCGCTTAGCGCAGATTTTTCCCGTAGTGTTTTAATTGACCTTTCGTCGTAGCGACAGGAATAGTTAAGACAGCACTCTAACACCGGTCTTGCTATTTATGACATATTTAAGTTGCGTTTGCCTCTTACGAGCTGCCTGGCAAAGAGACAGATAGTCTATTCTACTGAATGGTACCGGACCAACACGGGGACATAATGACACTATTAATAGTGCAGGGCTATAATGTCCCTAAATCTATGTATAACTGTTATTAATAATAACTGATATAAATATAAACTGCATTTATTGCTATTTATACGATTTACTCATATAACACAGCATTGAACAATTGGTTTTATGTAGTTCTCCTGCGCTTACTTATTGAGTAACGTACATGCAAAGTATATGGAAAAGATAAAGTAAACGATCGCAGCGCACGCTGCGGCAGAAAAATGCAACAAAAGTTCTAAGTGAAATTTGACAAAAAAATTGTAAATTATGGTGTAGACATTCAGTGTAAATTTTATATATTATTCCTATAGCAACCTGAAATATATCAAAGAATCAAACGGGTGGCTATTGTTCAAAGGTAAAGTAAAGTCAGTGATGTTGGATACAACCTTAAATTACAATGTTAATAAAAAGAATATTATATGATACTAGTCGATCCGGCAAACGTTGTTTTGCCATATAACTAATTAAATGACGATTGATCAGTTATCGACCCGGGATAAAAAATGATTAAATTACTAAAATGACTATTAAAAAATAGGGATTGTTGATAAAAGGGTG
>NJDC01000360.1:189278-222827 GCA_002245475.1 Calephelis virginiensis | reverse complement strand
TGGTAAGGTGGCCGGTAAACTTACTTTTGCTCGAGGCCTTACATGCCGGCCTCTGGTGCGCAATGCAGCATTACCACCTTTGGTGTCTCTAGGCGGCGAGAATTTCTTACCATCAGGAAATCCGTCTACTTGTTTGCCTTCCAATGTCATAAAAAAGAAATCCCCGAAAAAATATGAAAGCTGTTGCACTGACAAAAATCGTTTTAAGACTGCTTTTAAGTTATTTTGCTTAGTAAAATCTAACTGTCTATTGAAACAACAAATCGAGAAATTGCTGATTTATCATCAACAATACACGAATATGAACTGCTATATATTTAGTAAATTCGAATTCTTACTACCAAAATTGATTATGACGAAATTCTAGTTTCAATTAATTCTAAATTTGGACTGGCTTCTATATTTTTATTGAAAATAAAGAGTGGATAACCATTTTCAGAATTTATTTAAATCAGAAGCTTTTTTCATGTTATACAGTCTCAAACTCAGTTCCTGAAATCTCTATCATTTTCTCTTTAATAGTTTTTAACAAATATCTATGAAACACTATATATAATATTTCTATTATATTTCATTTTACAAAAACTATGATGCAGTTATTACCTTCTATTTGACATACTTCCCTTAAGTTGCGTTTACAAGGTTGAAGGTGGCGCTGCTGTCGTGCACCTTCCCAATAAAACAACTAGATAAAGTATAGAATTGAAAAGTCAACAGAAGGGTATGTTTGTCCATGCAATAGTTGATGGAATTAGCAAACATATTACGTTATTACAGTCTGGAACCATTATCGTGGATTGGTCACATTATTTGCATAAATGCACTTTATAGAGCTCCGGTTAATTCGTTCTATAGAATATTTCTTTTAAACACTTATACTAAAAGTAAAGTAAAGTATCTTTACACCAGTATCCCCGAAAAGGTTGACAGTGGCACTCACGACTAGCTGAAGACACTTAAGTCCCGCAATGTGATAGGTGACAAGCCTATCGCCAACTGAGCACATATCCAATCCCGGGCAACACATTTTCTTTTTTTGTTGACTACGCTGGGATCAAACCCTTTACCTCATGAAGTTAAATCCAATACTAGCGGTCCGGCCACAAAGGCGATACTGTTCAACATAAACTTAAAATAAGCCTTCTGGTTATGGTTACACAATCCTTATGAAAATTATAAGTACTTTTATAGTTATACTAGCAACCCGTCCCGACTTTGCTCGTGTGATAGAGTTTGTATTTTAAAATGAATTTCAGAGCATCAATACGTTAAAACTCGCTCTCATTATCCTGTAAAGAATTATAAATAAAGCGAAAATCCCATGTTGAAACAAAATAAAAGGTATATTTTTGTATGCATCCTGTCAAATCGCGCAGTTTATCGTGATATAGAGGGCAAGTAAGTGTGGTAGGTAGCCGTAATGACTTCGCCATGTTCCGGTTTGGAGGGTAAGGTACCAGCATTTGTGACATCTCTGGTATCTATAGGCCACGGTTGTATCTTACCATCAAGGAAACCGTGTGCTTTTATGCTTACCTCTCATAAAAAAGTACGCGTGCGACCGGCCGGTACGTCTTCGCATAGCGCAAATTTTTTCCTTGGTACCTTTCAAGATGTTCAATGAAATTGTTCAGTGTAAGATATATTGTGTACGAAAACCTTAAGACAACTAAATTATTTCAATTTATTAAAGGTAATTTGTCATATCGACTGGAATAGGTAAGGTCTGTCTGAATAGCTAAGCACTCTGGCGCTTGTGGCCTTGCTGTTTATGACCTATGTAAGTTGTGCACTCTTTTTACGACCTACCTGGTCCCCTGCTAGGTCCCCTGCAGATGGTCTATTCTTTAAATTAAAAATCGATCATTTCACATAGACCATACAATGGGTTCTAGTAACATGTTCATATAATTGCATCAAAATCTGTTTATTCATGTTTAGGAAAATTCAGTAGAATTCTTCATAATCTTTCAAGTTTAAAAGAAATGTACGATCGACATTAGTCTCAATGTTTTCAAAGTGTTTAAACGACGTTTAAAAAAGAGATTTGGTCCATCCGTGCAAAGCTGGGATTCCCTAGCAGTTATTATGGTTGTGGACGACTAACGTTATCACATTCAATCTAAACCTTTGTAGTTAAGAACATTGGATCAACGGCCTCTTATCTAATCTCCTCTTACAAAATACAAAGGCAACATCCGGATTATCTCAGCTTCCGTACATCTCAAAATGCCTTTACTTGTTATTTATGTATCAATTTTTATTTACGTTAGTAACAGTGCCCTAACCATGAGTTGACGACTTGTCAAGTTTACTATACTCGGTAGTTTACGGTAGATGGGGATAAATTAATTTACATTCTAAAAATTGTTTGCATTAGTAAATAATCATGTAATCAATACAAAAAACCAGCGTTTGTATGATGTATGATTTGTAAAATTCTTTTACTCTTCGAATCCCACATCAGCCCTGATGAACATATACAAGGTTGTTACTAAAATAATCATAAATTTAAAAACGTTCAATAACTTCCAACAAATCCTAATGTAAAAACCGCATTGAATTCGTCCCATGTGCTCAAAAGTACGCACACACACACTCACACAACCATGTCAAATCGTAGAAGATCCGTGTTACCGGCGTCTTTGTATGAATAGAATTATGAATGTAAAGGAAGCCAGACAGGTTTGTCAGGATCGTGAGGTCTGGCACTCGATACTCTCTGCCTACCCCGTAATGGACTTGGTGTGATGATATGTATTTAATTTAAGTGAGTGAGCAATGAGTAACAAAGTTTTTTGATGACTAATATATTGCTAACCACGCGGTTTTTACAACTTTGTGGTTTGTCATTATTTGGATGGATTGGACTGTTTTCTACAACGTTAGCAACAAGGGCTGGCTCCCGTGAGACTGGACTTCGACTTGGTGCTGCGTTTTGGTTATTGAATGGATTTAATACAGGAGTAGTTCGTCGCTCGGCGTTTGGCGCCGGGCGCAAGAGAGTTTTTCATCGCTGAGACCGGCGTCGACGGTGTAGTGTAGTGTCTTGTGAGATTGTGTTCGGGTAGGGAGGGAGGCTGGCGTTTGCCGCCGTTATTGGGTCCGGAGGATCCGATAAGACGTGATGGGGTCTTCTAAGTTTGGTGGGCACGTTTGCGTCCGGTGTGTAGTCAGACGCGATGGGAGAATATCTCAGTATTTTTTGAGGAATGGCGTAATCAACTCAACACTGGTTTTCAGTGCATTTGATAGTTACAGCATCGAATACGAAAAACTTCTCGTAAAGTACATAACTAATAGGACATAACTACCCGCGTTAACGGGTTAGAAAGGAATTAAAATTTCGCCACAGGACTTGAATCCTCAGTAGCTCAATTGGTTAGAGCATTCGTCGGCTTGAGGCGAAAGGTTACAGGTTCAAATCCTGTCCGGGGTGAAATTTTTTCTTTGTTTAAAAAAATTATAGAAATTTATCCCAAGCACAGGGCAAGTGCTAAAATAAAAATACGTTCTCGTAAAGTAACTTCTAATTCGGCATAATATATTTTTCTAACCGACTCCAAAAAGGCGGTCGTTCAATATTCGACTATATGTTTTTAGTTGTAAGGCGATAGCTCGGATAATAACAGATCGATGTTGATGGTTATTTAAAAAAAGATAGGTCACGATTCCAAAGTGGTCTCATATTATTTTTTAAATGATTTGACTAGTGGTTTCTGAGTTGTACTAAATAGGCTGTTGCCTGCTGCTTCCCAGGAACCCATTGTGCGATCAGGATTAAAAGTAGTCTATTTGTTAATCCAGGTCACAAATTTGTGTTCCAAATTTCAGACAAATCCGTTCAGCCATTCGAGCGTAAAGGAATATCAATACAAACTTTAGCATTTATAACATTAATAGGATAACGCACAAAGTTTTGTCCCTGTTAACGACATTATCAATGATACCTTTTTTTTATTATATTGGAAGGCAAACAAGTAGACGGATTTCCTGATGGGAAGAAATTTACGCCTCCTAGAGACACCAAAGGCTGTAATGTTGCGTGGCCAACCTGATGCCGGGATTTTAGGCCTCGAGCAAAAGTAAGTTTACCGGCTACCTTACCCTCCGAACCGGAACACGTCATGACGTTATGGCGCCAGGAATAAGTAAGGTGGTGGTACCAATCCGAGCAAGTCGCTACGAAACTTTAGCATCTAGTCAGATGTCACGGTGTTTGTGACGGTAAGCCTATGCTCGCCTTTTACGAGCTACCTTGGAGTCGATTTCTGCAGTTTTACTACCATATTATCTGGAAATATAAGTTTGCTATCCTTTCAATTCTTCAAATAAAAACTTTTGGTAATTTTACGCCCAAATAAATCTATTAAAATTTAAAATGATAATAATCTGAAAAAAATTACCACGGATTGCACTCCGGAAGTGCCGGCAGAAGTGAAAACTTGAATATGAACGTTGTGCATTTTTGATATTTTGGAATAGTTAGGGAATAATTTTGCACGAATTATCAGTATAAAAGTATTATAATTTATGTGGTAGAATACAACATTCATTTATTGCGCTATCGTAAACAAACATGACAACACGAACATTCGCACAATATTTATTTATTTATTCGCGCAAGCGCCCTGCGCTGTCTTATTCACGCAACCACTCTACGCCGTCTTACGAATTTTAGATCTGACGATCTGCGCGAGTTCAGAAGTTTTTACTTATCCTAAAAAAAGTGCGGAACGCCGCTAGAAAGTTTTCAATTCAAATACCTATTCCCCGTTTTGGTCCGGGTCCGCTAAAACGAATAGATGATATGCCTCTCTGCCAGGCAGCTGTAAGAGGTGTGCAGAGGTAACTACCTATAAGACCACTGGTGGCAGAGTGGTTTGCAGCAGCTTGCAAAACTTGACCTTGGCTAGAGATCCACTGCCTTATTTATTCCTGCTTTCATAATGACTCTGTCATTTTCCAGCCCAGAGGGTAGAGTAGCCGGTAGATTTGCGCAATAGGCCTAACATCCCGACAGGACAATAACGTAACTGTGACATCTATGGTGTATACAAGTCAAGTTTGTCTTTTACCATTAATAGGCCGTAGAGCCTGCTTGTTCGCCAAACAAACATAGGCTTTGAAATTAGAACCTATAGGTTGCGAACGTCAAGATGGAGGGACCAAGTCCTGGATTTTAATAAGACATGCATCAAAAAATTCTACCTAAATTCTACTATTTATTGCTGGAACTCTACAATTAAAATATTAGCAAATAGTTTTAATTTGACTAATTTTATAGAAAAGTTGAAATTGATGCTAACTCATTCTAAATTTATTTTAAAATGAAATATTTTATTTGACCTTTTTTAACCTGAGAGGAAAAAAGAGGAGTATTGTAAATATGATGTTTGTGTTTGGGTTGAGTTTTTGTTTAGCATTGTAACTTCTGAACGGATACACCGACTTAAATGTTGATTATTTCGTTTAAAAACTAACGAAATTGAATTGGCTATGTACAACATTACACAGGTTTTGTCAGGTTTGTTGTTATTAAAAAAAATGTAGAATTATAAATCTAAACAAGTTGTGTATTATACAAAAAACTAATTTAAATCACTTTTAAGTTGCTCTAAAACTCAATTTATAGAGAAATAAAACATTTATTATGTAGATACATTCAGGATCAAAAGGATCAAACATATGTTTACCATGTGTAGCGGCTAATAAATATACCATTCAGTTATTTCAAGAGAAGTCGTTGAATGACACTCCGTTTTGAAGATAAATTTTATTTTGTATTACACGTTAACCATATCGTCTTTGTGGTCTAGTGGTTTGGTGTTGTTGACTACACGAGATCTAAGGTTCAATTCCCGGGTCATGAATTTAAAATGTGCTTTTTCAATTTTCCAATAAATACAAAGTTGTCCTTGATTGGATGAGAGCCCGATTGGTAATATGTTATCTATCACATTCTGTAGCTGAAAGGACCTTTTACCAATCGTAGGTACCCTGGTTGTACCTCTGCTTACACCTTCGGACATACGGACTTGACCAAGTTTCTTTCCATACGTAAAAAAATAGGACTTAAGTTTATCAAAAGTTCTGTATAATTTATAACGGTCTTTCCAAAATAGTTTTCCAATTTTTTAATCAGTATTTAGTACATCAAATAAAAAATATCCACAGAAAAAAGTAACTCAAATGACATTTGGTTTTTAATAGGTACGTATTTTTACCATTAATTACTTTATATAGAACGAATTGTTGCAATGAAAAGATTTGATCTGTAGATTGTTTTTCTACTTATCTGGTCAAAAGTTCACAGATTTGCCAAAATTAAATGTAAAAATATGTTTTATAAGTAAATTGAAAAAATACAATTCTGTTTCGTTGTTCTACAGGGCGATCGAACTCGGATGTAAATATAAATCTATTTTTCATTTGTAAAATGTTGCTATATTCAGAGTATACTAGTGTACTTCAACTTTTAGAAGAACCGAGTAAACACCTTCTTATTTCCGATTAAGGGTTCAATCATGGTCAAATGCGTGTAGGTGTGAATGAGACAAAAAAGGGAGGGAAAGGGAGGACTCTACTCAATGAGTAATGACCTAATGCACTCGTCTCTATCAACTGTGCACTGTTTATTCACGTACGTGTTTCTGAAATACACTTACAAATATTACAAAGTTCCTTTAAGATATACAAACTATAAATGTATATAGATATACTAGTTAATAACATACGAGTACATGTACGTCATTTCGAAATAAAGGCGGATTAACTTCTAAATCAGAACTCTACCTACACGTAAACGCTAAAAAAAGAAAAAAGTTAGTAAAACATATCTAAATGAATTTTGCAAAAATGTATGTTTGAAGTATATTTATTTATTAAGTTAAAAAATTTGCAAGTTCTACAAATATGAAAAAACAAGTAAACATAGAGTAAACAATCTATAGATGGCATGTAACTAAGATCTTAATTAGGTATTATTTTTTTGTTCATTACTGGCTATTGTGTAAAAAAGATATGGAGGTATAGTAGGTTTATTCTATGAACGCATTCTTCTAGAAAACAAAAGCTTAAACCTTTTCAGGTTCGTACACAAAAAATAGTCGCTATAGCCTATGAGGCCACCTCACCGCGCTTAGAAATGCGTTCCGTCAAAGGCAAAGAATATGTATTATTTTAAACAACACAGATGTGGCACTTTACTTTAAGTAAAATCGTAAAAGATGTGTGACTTATTAAAATATTCGAAATAATTTGAGAGTAGTAGAACTGCAAAAAAGCATCTCTACACACATATCATCACGCTACGGTATAGGCAGAGTATATCGAGTAACAACTGACTTTAATTTAATTATTATGTCGCGATTTGTTGGTTTTTTTTAAAGGTATGACATGATTATTAGGTGATCTCATATAAATTTTATTAAGATACAGCGATTGGTTTTTAAGTTAAAGAATTATAACCTATCTTTTAAGAAAATGACATTCAAAACCTTTGCGATATTGGCCGAGTACACGTGTAGTTAAATTGACAAACTGTAATCTGTTATTATTTAAAATAAAAAAAATGAGATTGGTTGAAGAGACGCTTCGCTTCGTGGGGATTATCGTTGTATATGTTGGCTCTCAAGTTATCGAGAAATTGCTACACTAATTTTTGTCTGTGTTTTAGGCAGCTAGAACTTACAATTCATGTCATATTAAGCAATATTAAATGAGGACACGAGCAAGACGGAATATTTTATTTGTGACAAAATTACGAAAAGAACAAAGCGGAGGGTTACCTTTCAAGTTAAAAAAAATTTTAACCCCTTAATTTTTATAGAGAAAATTTGAAAAATATTCATTATAGCATGTACTTGGTTATAGTTGACAATTTTTAGTATTGTACAGAATTTTATTTTATGTCGTTAAACTTTACTATTTTTTTAAAACAGCGTTATAGAGGTTAAAATGATTATTTTTATACGAAAAAGAAGTTGTACATTATTTGTATAATATCAAGTAGTGAATCTTGATTAGCGCAAAATATATTAATTGTGTCATTAATTACTCAATGTATGTTAAAAACGTTACTTAAGTTGATTTCAATTTCTCTTTATAAATCAATCGAAAGTCGATATTTTCAATACAAAATAAAAACTGCAGGGAATTTAATTTTACATTAAATATCATCATTACATTCAATCAATATTATCAATATTCATTACAATCAATATTACATTTAATAACCATCTCGTATCGTATGGTCGCGCCATTGTGGCTTGAAGTTTTGGTTTCTCGATCAGTATATGGAGACCAAAAGTAACAATTGTATGTAATGTAGAGCCAAAGAAAAAACAAAATTGATTATAACAGAAAAGGTATGCTCTGTAAGACACGGAATTTCGCAAACGCCTCAGAGCCTCTGGGAGACAACCTGTTTTGCAACTCAGGGCTTAATCTATGACATAGTGTTGTGAAACGAGCCGAACGTCAGTGCGCGGCCGACAAGCAGGCGCGTCGACGCGAGTTCCACGCGCTATCACAAAATGGCGCGGCCTTTCATTTATACATACTTTCTAGCATTTACAGCAATTACAATAGCACAGGACTATCATCATACACCAAGGATAGGATCACAGAAACTTGCTTCCTGTTATAACAACGACAACCAACCACAAGTGAGTCACAAAATTTAAGTAGAGCTTTTTGTTTTTTGTTCATAATTTTGACAGCTCCACTGCGATATTTAATCTGTGCCAGATTTGTAGAGACTTTTTTGTTAATAAGGTCATTTATAAGTACATAAATGTACATCAGCGTTTTAATGTTTGTCAACAATGTAGGTACACGATGTGAAAAAAGAATGCACAGTGGTGACTTATGTTTTTAATAGATTAAGTTAATGATAGAGAAGACAGAAATGTAGGAATTAAATAAATTTTAGAAATCATTTTATTTTGAAAACTTTTAATCTAAATAATATAATGTAATTTTAATAATTTTTCTTAAAGGTACAGTCACGAACAAAAACCAGCTCCATTTTTTAAATTACATTGCTTAACCAATAAATTTTAGTATCAACTTAATGTAACTTATTAAAGAAATGTTAGTAATAGACTTTTATATTTCTAATTTATCGTATGAAACGAGGTGTTTATATCACGTCCCTAAACATCTGAAGCCTTATCATCGAGTAGGTATGTATTTAGAAGAAATAACCCTTATTTCTGTGGTTATATTATAATTAGCTGTCGCCCGCGTGGTAAGTTCCACAGGAACATTGTTTCCGGACAAAAACTATCCTATGTGTTAATCCAAGTTACCTTCTATGTGTGTGCCAAATTTCATGAAAACCGGTTCCGCAGTTTTTGCGTAAAGGAGTAATAAACAAGCTAACAAAAATACAAACTTTCTCATTGATAATATTAGTAGGATTTTAATGCTTAAGGAGCAATATTTTCCAATATCAACTTTTTACAAATACAGTCAACAAGAAAAGTTTATACCATAGATTTTTGAAATTTAAATACTCGACGTTGCGTACTGACTACATAAAACCTAATAGTTTATTAATATAACTAATAAACCGTTGTCGATAATAATTTAACACAATTCATAAATTCGTTGTGAGAATGAATGTAATGTACAATATATTACTAAGTTGGCAGCAATGTGATTTGACAGTTTATCTAAAGGTTATCTTATAAAAATAACAACAAAATATTATAAGTCAATAGTTGATACACACAAGTACAATATTATGTAAAGCTTTTGTAGTAGCTTTAAGTACTGTGTACCTACTTGTAATTGGAGTAAATACATATAGTAATTTGTTCTGAATAAGACAAAATGCAAGGTCATAGTTTTAATCAATCTCCGAATCAAAATCGAATAAGCGTGTTACGATAATAGTTTTCTTACTTTAGATTTAATTTTATGAAATCGCATATCAGTTCCTCTGTGGTCTAAAGTCCGGTGTTGGCATTGCATGACATGACGTCTAGATTTTTTTATATTTTTTGTATATTAGATCAGAGAACAAGGGCCTTCCGGTGTTAAGAGACAACCGTGGCATATATATCCATAGATTTTATGAACATGACCGTAGGCCAGGTGGAAGGCCTACTTCGCAAGTCTACCGGCTACCCTATTCTTCAGACCGGAACTTGATAGTCATTATGGCGGCAGGAATAGGTAAGGCTGTGGATCCCTATCCGGGCAAGTAGCTACATGTTTGATGTACAACCTATGATCTTGTTGGTAATGTTGACTTATATTTTAACTTTTGCTCGCCACATAGAGCTGCGTGGAAGATAGGCAGGTGGTTTACTTTATTTAACAGACCTGGACCTACTCAGGGTAAAACGGGGTTCGATCTTGAATCTTGGAAAGAAATAATATTGCACAGGGTTTGATTGATTGCCATTTGGCGATTGGTTTTGCCATGTCATATGTCAGTTTAAACCACCTTTGGCTAATCATGAGTGTCCTGGTTACACCTCCGCCTAGCACTTCAGGGATAGGGATTCGAAGATGATTACTTAAGTCTATGTTTGTTAATTAGACCGGAAGTAAAGCTGTTCCCTAGGCATCTGGCGTAAATACTCTTGCAAAATACAGGCGTGAAGATACCTAAATTGTACATTACTTAGTCGGCAACGATCTAATTTTTACAGATTATCGAAAGGTTATCTATTTGAATAACTACAAAATGTTGTAAGTATAATAATAATGAGTTCGTTTACTCTTATAGACTAATGTTGTTATCGGGGGCCAACGGAACGGGCTTATCGCCGCATCCGCTGTACCCAGAGATATTATACTTAGTTTTAAACACAAAAATCAAAATTTACCATTATTCGTATCAAATGACGACCCAAATAATTCGCAAACGTATCAAAATTTTAACAAAATCCAACTATTTGGAAAATGGCTACCAAAGTATACTTTTGGTGTTCCGGGTCGGTTGACAATAAATTATGTCAGCTAATTGTTAAATTATTTATTATTTATTTACCAACAAGTACACTGATTTCTATAAATTTTAAAGAAAGAAAAAATTTCGCCCCAGACAGGATTTGAACCTGTAACCTTTCGTCTCAAGCCGACGAATGCTCTAACCAATTGAGACGAAAGGTTACAGGTTCAAATCCTGTCTGGGGCGAAATTTTTTCTTTCTTTAAAATTTATAGAAATTTATCCCAAGCACAGGGCAAGTGCTAAAAAATAAAAATAAGATCACTGATTGTAGAGTGCTGTGCAGCTTACGAGGGTAGAAATTTACCCTCACCTATTCCTGCCGCCATAATGTTTTGTCATGTTCCGGTCTGGAGGGAGGGTAGCCGGTAGATTTACATAATTGGCCGGCTACAGGTCAGCGACGCACCTATACCATCCATGGTGTCTATAGGCTACGGTTGTCTCTTACCGTCAGAAGACACGGGTGCTTGTTTGCTGACCTCTTATATAAACAGAAACTTTTAATAAAATCAAATTATTTGGAAAATGGTTGTCGAAACTATACTTTTGGTGTTGGTCCGCGAAGAATAAACCATATGCTTCTCTGCTAGGCAGATCGTAAAAGTTAAGTTTAGGTCATTACCAATAGGAATACTGATGATAGAGTCTCTTGCTATTGCTGCCACTATGTCGGAAAGTCAGATGTTACCTTCAAAAAATTAAATACATTAGCTGACTTAACCACCTCGTACACCACATCTTTTATACTAAATAATTTCATTGAATATCTTGTAAGTTATAGCAAAATTAAAAATTATGTACCTTGGAAAAGACTTGGAAGAGATCCACCGCCTTACCTTTTCCTGATACCAATTATTTATCATGTCCCGATCTGGAAGGTAGGCTAGCTGGTAGACTGACACAATATGCTTTCCATCGTTACCTAAGGGCACGTCACAAATGTCTCTTACCATTAAGAGAGCCTTGTGACTGTTTGCTAGCCTCTAACATAAAAAACGCTGATGCTCAGTATCACATTGTATAGATAGATACCAGGATGATGTAAGAATTCTAACACCATGTTATCTTATTTATAAATTTCTCGTGTCACAATGTTCGTTCCCGTACTCCTCCGAAACAGCTAGACCGATTCTTATGAAATTTTGTGAGTCTACCTACCTACTCAAATAGATCTGAGAATCGGCCAACATCTATTTTTATACCACTAAGTGACAAAGGTGATTCACCCCAATTTTTTTATTAAAATCATGTATTAAAAAAGTAGCAGATCTAAAAAAGTAGAAATCTATTACGAATCAAGTGCAGTTTTTTTTGCGGTAAGTTACAGTGGGCGTGTGTAAGAAACATTCGGCAAAAGCGGTTGTGATTGTTACTTATTACTCATTAGTACGTAGTATCTTCTAATAATCGTATTATACATTTTGTCTTTTATTTACCTATACATAGGTATTGTATACTTGCAGCTAAGATAACAATAAAGCAAAAAGCTCAAGAAAGTAGATTTTTAACATCACAATGAAACATTCAAGGCGGAGTTTTTGGCGCCATCGTGAGAAAAGATGGTCGAAGTCTTTTTACTGAATTTTGTGTTGATATTGAATGAAATTAGTCAATTTTGGTGGAATTTTGTACAATTTTGTTCAGTGAAAGTGCACAAATGAAATAATCATGAAGAAATTAGCGTATCGTGTTTTCCTCGTTGCCGCCAAATCTCATTACATGAGCTTGAGTAATGAGGCCACCGCTTTACTCAAGAGCCTGACATGACTTACTGACGCACACTTGTGATATTAACCCTGGAAGCCAAATATACATACATATATATTTATAGTAATGCCACATAGAAAAATTCAAATTGGTGGAGAGAAGCGCGTTCTTAAAGCTGAATTTACACTATAGGCCGTATATTACACATTCATTATATTTATTTTGATACTCATAACTTATTTACAAAGGATTCAGGGGCCGCAAGTGAGACATATATATCTTTTTTTTCATGATAGAGGTTAACATACAAGCACATGACTCTCCTGATGGTAACACAACCGTGGCCTATAACACCATATATGTAAGAAGTGCGTCGCTGTTCTGAGGTCGAGTGGAAAGCCTGTTGTGTAAGTCCACCGGCTACCTTACTCTCTAGAGTTGAACACGACAAAGTCATATGGCGGTAGGAATAGGTAAAAGGGCATATCCCTAGCCGGCACGTTACTGCATAGCATTCTATAGCAGTATATTCTATCTGTCATATATTGACGCTTCAAAGGGACTTCCCCTCTTAAAGACTGCTGATGTGAATTTTAGTATCATGTTTTATTCTTATTATTAACATGTGTTATTGATGTACACATTCGAGGGCTAAATATTTAACTCTGAGTTAGCTTCTAGTTTTGGGTTAAATCACTATACTTGTCACGATTTAGACCATTCTTAAATTTAGCCCCGCAATGTACAAGTTACTTACATACAAGTACTTAAACTAACTTTAATTACGTCGTTTATAAAAATAAAGTATTCCTCGATTTCCTTTTGATTACTATTATTACATCACTACATCAGGATCACGTCAAAAGTAGGCGCGATATTACAAATAAGTAATCAATTTTTAAAATAGGTTTACAAGTTACGGAGAAATCTAGTAAAGTACATAAAACATTTCGACCTCGAAAACATAACCTCCTTTTTGGAAGTGGTAAAACAACGGTATTTAGTTACATGCAAACATATGACGTCAAGTCCCTTAGGAGGTTGGCAGATAGTACTTAGTTATATATCTATGCTAAACATTAGCTGTACCCGCGACTTTATTCTGCAGTAAAACCTAATTCGACTGAGTTAGTAAACTAGCTGTTTATCGGCGACTTTTCAGCTTCGGACAGCAGGTTTGGCTAACTTAAAAACTTCAAACTATATGCATATCAAACGACATAAACATCAGAGCTTAGCCATGAAAGCTTAACAGTCAGATAGACTTTCACATTTCCAAAATTAATAAGAAGTAAGTAGGATTCACAATAACCAAATCACAATTACTTTAGTAGATCTTTCAAAATTATTGTTGACCTAATCATAAATTATTAGTTTTTAACTATACACATATCAAATGTCATAAAAATCAGGGCTTACCCGTGAAAACGTAACAGGCAGACAGAATTTTTTTGCATATACAAAATTAGTAAGGAAGTAATAATAATTGTAACTATTGTATGAATAATAATGATTATAATTCACAATGTTTATAACAATTACCAAATCACAATGACTACATTAGTATTTTAAATTTATTATTAACCTTATCATAAATTGTATTTTATAAACAAGCTTTCTATTATATATTGAATAGTGCTACTTTTTAATAAGTCGAATATCTACTTTACTCACTGTTAACTATCCAAAATGTATTTGTCGAATACCGGTTTTAGATTAACAATATTTGTATAAATTGAATAAAAACTAAAAAGCTTAGGACGTCTTATATTATATTCCTGGGTTAAACTTAATAATAAGTTATTCTGTCAAATACAATGTGATTTAACTCTAGCTAGCTTAGTGTTAAATATTTAACTCAGGAACGTGCAAATAACCCTTAAAAGTAGTTAAATTTGGTCTTATATTACATTTCATTCACATTCTTAATAAGTCGAATATCTATTTATAGATAATTTACCGAAATGAACTTCTCGAATGCTTCTTTAAAATTAACAATAATTATAGTAGTAATATATACTATTTGACCCGGCATGCGTTGTTCTGTTATTTTTTAATGTGATTTTATTTAAAAAAATGGGATAATTCACCCTTATCACTAAGGGGTATGAAAAATAGATGTTGGCCGATTCTCAGAACTACTCAAAATGCTCACAAAATTTCATGGGAATCGGTTAAGCCGTTTCGGAGGAGTTCAATCACACCGTGACACGAGAATTTTATATATTAGATATCGAAATTAGAAAACTTAAAAAGTAGTTAAATTTGGTCTATTACGCATTAAATCTTCCTTGATTCGTAATCGACGTGCTAACAACTGGATCCACATCTCTGCATAGGATTATAAAGCTATATTTACACTGTAGGGGCCGATGTGAACGTCCTGTGGCTCACTCCCTATATATAACGTTACTATTTTGGCGGCAAAACTACCAACTGAAACGAGCTTGTAAACCTGTTTCCGTATTGTCAAACACTTTGTGGTCTATTTATTGCCTCTTTGTGCATCGGTAATTCTGTCCTTTCTAATACTGAGAAAATACAGCTTTAGTACTAAGGCCCACATTTTATTTTTATATTTCCTTAATGTTTGAAAACTATCAAATGTGTAATGTACTATTAAGTGACAGTTAATTAGAGTCAAGTAATCGCCTTTGTGGTCTAGCGGTCCGGCGTCGGACTTGACTCATTGAGGTCCCGGGTTCGATCTCCGAGTCGGACAACAAAAAAAAATTGAAAATGTATATTTTCAATTTTCTAAAAAATATGACGTTGCCCGAGATTGGATATGTGCCCGGTTGGCATAAGGCTGGCTTGCACCTATATCACGTTGTATTACAAAAATGCCTGTCCTCGTCGGGAATCGAACCCTAGCCCGTGTTTTCCCCGTGTTGGTGGAAATTTTTCATGAGGCTCTGGTAATTACCACCTAGGCTCTATAAAACAGCGTTATCTCGATCTCACTACTTGTTTTGGTTTTGGCAAGCCGTTGCCAAACTTTTGTCCAACTAAAGGTAGCCCAAGGAAAATTATGCATTATGTTCTTTTAAAGTAAACGCATTCACAAGACATAAGATTTTTTATTGCATCATAGCTTTAACAGATTTTCATCAATAACTTCCGGTCGCCATCTTGGATTTTAAAATTAATGCTAAATTTGAAATCAGCATCCTCTTTTCAGTCTCAAATGACACCAATATGGTAATTTTTTGAAAAGGTTTAGAAAATAGCAATTTCTCAAAAAATTTTGTTTTGGATGTCAGCCATTTTGTTTTTTAAATTTTCAACTTTTTTTTTAATTTCTAGCAATTGCCTAATAAGTTCTAAGAAATGGCGCAATCTTAGACTCGCTACGCCTTTCCGTTTAAACTGACCTTTGGTCATTTTTTACCCCGGGCTCCTTCGCAGAATAGACCATCTGCCTTTCTTGCCAGGCAGCAGAGCATAGGCTTATCATCACTAACACAGTGACATCTGACTAGGTGGTAGAGTTTCGCAGCGACTCGCCCGGATTGTTACCACCGCCTTCCCTATTCCTGCCGCCATAACGTCATGACATGTTCCGGTTCGGAGGGTAAGGTAGCCGGTAAAGGCGGTAAACTTACTTTTACTCGAGGCCTAACACCCCGGCGTTAAGTTGGCAACGCACCATTACCACCTTTGTGTCTCTAGGCGTGGTGAATTTCTTACCATCTGGAAATCCGTCTGGTTGTTTGCCTTCCAATACCATAAAAACTCTTATTTTGCTCACAAATTAATGTCTTTTTACAGAGATGTATACCCGAATTCGAAAACGCGGCATATGGAGTGCAAATGGATGCAACCAACACATGCGGTGATAACGGTGTTAAGATGTACTGTATCCAGACTTCTGCTGGCACCTCCACTAGGTAAAACATATATTCATAAGTAGCCCAACGGTCCGGCGTCGGGCTTGACTTTTTGAGGTCCCGCGTTGGATACCCGGGTCGGGCAATAAAAAAAAATAGAAAATGTTTATTTTAAATTTTCCAATAAAATTAACGATGCCCGGAATTGGATAGGCTTGCCACATATCACATTGTGGGACTAAGTGTCTTCGGCTAGTCGTGCATGCCCTGGTTGCGCCTCTGCCTACTCCGTCGGGCATGGGCGTGAAGATACTTTTACTTTTCATAGTTGACACTTTTAACTTATTTAATATCTTTGGAATCAAGTAACTCTCAAGTCGCCTTGAACAGTTATATTAAAATATCCTGCTCTCTCATCATGATTCTGATAATTTTTACTCTGGTGTTAAAACAGTATTTTTTGGTAAATAAATTTGTTTCCAGGTCCTGTGATTACTGCCAGCCAGGTCAATTCTCCAGTTATTATTTAACAGACCTGCACTATGAGCAAGACAACCAGACTTGGTGGCAATCGGAGACCATGAAGGAAGGGATTAAATACCCCTATCAAGTCAACTTAACTCTACATTTAGGTAATATACCAATCATTATTTTATACCAGTTACGCCGACAGACGTTGTCCTGTCCGAACTATGAAGATTTATTTTTTTCATGTGAACCTTTTCTGGCGATAACTAACACAGCAAAAAATAAATTGGTCCATCGTTCAGACGAGATGCGAGATATTAATTATTGTCTGAAAAGAAGTAGTAAATAAAAAAATTGTAAAAAAGGAAATATTTTATTGCAAGAACATAGTTTTAAATGAGTACTAGTGAAAAAGTAATCCCCTCGCCGTTCTAGTCGTCGCACATGGCGTTGATTACAAAGATAAGGTTCGATTCCAAAATGTCTCAAATAGTAATTTTCAAGCATATGTCGGTGTATTGCCGTTACAAATAAATACTTGTCACAAAACCATGTTTTTTGTTCAAAACTTATTTTAAAAATATTTTTCCTTATTCATTTACAGGAAAAGCATACGATATCACATACGTGAGAATAGTTTTTTATTCTCCTCGGCCTCAGAGTTTTGCGATTTACAAGAAGACCAGCGAAGATTCAGATTGGGAACCCTATCAGTATTTTAGGTATGTTATATTTGAAATATTCAAATTATCGGAAAAATATTTTTTTATTACTTTCATGTTATAAACGCTAAAAACTCTCTGTATGTGTATTTTACATATAGTTGTCCCCATAAAGCCCCT
Source organism: Calephelis virginiensis (assembly GCA_002245475.1). Taxonomy (NCBI): domain Eukaryota; kingdom Metazoa; phylum Arthropoda; class Insecta; order Lepidoptera; family Riodinidae; genus Calephelis; species Calephelis virginiensis. The sequence goes on along the minus strand of NJDC01000360.1, from coordinate 205,009 downwards.
TATGTGGTTCAAAATACATACGTTGTCTCATTCGTCCTAAGGTTATCTGATCGCTCCGAATCGATAAGATCTCTTTTGTGTGCCTTAAGTTAAATCATTTTTTTTAAATTTTTAAATATAAAATTGTATTTTGTCATTCTCTCAAACTGCGTTAACAGACAAACTGTTGCATACATGTTTAACGTATACAAACAGCGACCGTCTTACCAAAAAAAAAAAAAAATTGGACTCGTGTTTAAATAAACACAGTCTAAAATTAACCTTCAACCAATAACATGCTAAACGGGGATGACGTGGTAGAATATCCATGATTCAGTAGATATCAAGCGAAACCGTAAGCTATGGACTGTTAAAATTAACGCAGTTAATATTTCGCACAATCGATCTTTGCTCCAAACGCAAGTCTCTACTGCCAAATTGACAACCTTTTGCATCTTTAGCGCAACTAATATTCTTATTTTTTTTAAGTTAATTTGCTCCTTTCTGGAGCCGGCTAAGACCTTGAGGCCATGCTGCCATGTGTTTCATATTAATATATTTTTTAACAGTCTTACGTCATTATTTACAAAGTCATATCAGCTGAAGCTCATTTAGTGAGATTTGGCTATAGCGAGGAGATATTTGTGAAGAAATTAGTTCTTTATAAATATCTCACTTATGCACTTTGCTGAACAAAATTAAACTAATTGCCACCTAAATTAACTAATTTTACTCATAATTTATACAAAATTCTATAATTACGAGAAAAACTACTACCATCTTCTTTAACAATGGCGCCAAAACTCCTCTTATTCAAAACTTGAAAGTTTTGTGAAACCTTGCATTTTATTGTTAAGCTTTATCGACAGAATTCGGTAGCAAAATTATGTACTACTACCCCTGATCTTTTATTTAATGTTTAAAGCGCCTCCTGCCGCGATACATATGGTGTACAAGAGCAGCGTGCAGCTGACATGGGAGCTGAAACGCGTGCGCTCTGTACAAGTGAATACTCCGATATTTCTCCGCTGTCGGGAGGCAACGTTCTATTCTCCACACTTGAAGGACGACCATCTGCTTACACATTTGACAGTAGCAGCGAATTACAGGTAATTTATTCTTCTTTAATAAATAACACCAGCTGTTTTTCAAAAAAAAATAACGCTCGTTAAACGCTGTTTTACTAAACATTGTCTAAATTTGGATTTTCAACCAACGATATGCTTCCACGTCACCCCTGTTTTACAATGTTTTAGCTAAACATACTTTTTTTTACTGAAAAGTCGTCTTTTAGGAAAAAAACTCTGCATATACATTCTAAATAAATTTTGAAATATGTAATTAAAAAATTGGGTCGCAATGTTTACAATTTGTTTTGTGGTGTAAAATAATTAGTAAGCACATAGCTCCCTTGATGTTGAGAGACAACTGTCGCCGAGATATATCATAAATAATATTAGTGCGGCAACACTGACGTCATAGTAACTAAAATAACTAAAGAACTGCAAGCTAGGGTTAGCTGAACAGCACATCATTATAGTTCTTAGACCAAATTATGCAAATATGGGATTGTATTTAAAATATATGAAGTTCAAAATATAGAATGTAGTTTAAAATTAAATTAAATTCACGTTAGGTTTACCCCAAATTATTACCTACAGAGGAACATTCGTTAACACTCGCTTTCACGACAATTCCCTTGCGGGGTAGGCAGAGTAGTCAAGTGACAGAATTTTTGAAGTTATACTTCTTTTGGCGCGTTAGGAAAAAATGATAAGGGTAAATTTTTACGATGCGCGCACACCGTCACGAAAAACCGACATGATGAAGTTAGCTATAGATAACATTTTAGTTTTTAAAAATATTTTTATCTTATTACGCCGAAGAAGTATAATTTCTAACGCGTGTACATAAGTACACACACACTTTTTTTTAGAGCTGCTTTTGTGAGACTATTAAATTTCATGAGGTTTATATATAAAACATATTCTAAGTTTTACAACTCATATAAACTAATCATTAACCGCCATACCACTAAAAATTAGATGCCTGTAAATGCTATCTAAAATTGATGTACAACCAATAACACGATACAGATGGATGACGTGGAAGCATGCGCTTGGTTGAAAATTCGATTTTAAAAAGTGTTCAGTCAGGACTGTGTTTAACGAATGTTTTAATCTTTTTGTAGTAAGACGGTACGGTCGGTTCATTTTCATTTGAGTAAAATGTCTATGAAGATAACAAAAAAATATTTGCACCCCTGTCTACATGTCCTACATGATATTTTATTTTCCGTCATGAAAATATAGGTCGCAAGATAACCCCAATCAATGGGTAGGTATATTTTTAACTTATCAAAGAATATTTCATTCATGCTACAAAACTTTAATTGTTACATATCAAACTATCAGGATACTGTTATTTTCTACAACTTACTCAGCATCATTCGTACGTTTTGGTTTTTAGTTTGCACATGCGTGTATTTTACATGTATCGCCTCTGTAGTATAGAGGTTCGGCGTCGGACTTGACTTCTTGATCTGCTTTGTTTGTTCTTGTCTGAAGAAGGTTTTGAAGGAAAGAATTGCACGAAAAATGGGAAAAACAAAGATAATCCACGCAAAGTTCGGTTAATGTTAAGCGAAACGAAAAGCGAAAAAATTTTGCCTGGGATTGTACTCGTATATGGGCCCAGTTGGCGATAGGCTTACTGTGACATGGTGGGACTTAGTGTCTTCGGCTAGCCCATAGGTGCTTTGGTAGTGTTTCTACATACCTCGCCGGGGATATGGGCGTGAAGATACAACAAACAATCATGTACATTTAAAGATACACGTAAGACATAACCGCAGATACCATACATAAAATGTACTTAGAAAGTATTTTTTATTTAAAAAAAGAATAAGCTTTCTGGCTTATACCCATGGATGTTATTGGTCCGTCGTATCCTGTGGTCAGAGTGTAAGGTCATTAGTTAATAAGATTTTTTATTTTGTCCATACGAGTTATGATTTGGTGTTTTACAATTTTTTTTATAGGAATGGGTAACAGCTACAGACTTACGAATCACGTTAGACCGTTTGAACACATTTGGTGACGAAATTTTCGAAGATGTTCAGGTGTTGCAGTCTTATTGGTATGCCATATCTGATGTGGCTGTGGGTGCGCGTTGCAAATGCAACGGTCATGCTTCTGTGTGTGATACCGTCGAGTCACCAGACGGGACCAGGCTTAGATATTGCAGGTATTTAACGTAGACGTTCGTAGACAGGCAAACAACACCCAGCGTGCGACCATCGCCGATAGGAGGGTTACCCTTAAATCTTAAAGCTTTTTCATGCATTATTGGAAATTGAAATCGATTTATTGGCGTTACATTTATTTGCGACTAAATTTTAATAATCCGCTTGTACTATGTTTAAAAGTACATAAAAAATACGATTCTAATTTCCAATTCGCACAATATCGAAATTCAAGAGTAGCCCTAGGGTCGCGAATCGTCGCCGTCACGGTGTTGATCGTATAAAAGGGCACTAAGCGAACAAAACCATTACACACACAGTTTTGTCTCACACGAGCAGATACCATTAGGTTTTCTGAAAAAGATCCTATTTGCCGATAAAGCTGCGCGTATGTGAATGTATTACTAAATTACTGTTTTGAGGTTAAACATACACATTTTTACGTTATTACGTAGCTTAATTTTCAAGGATTCTAAAAATATATACATTTATATGTTTTTAATACAAAAATCGAAAGATATCGTCGTTATTCGCCAAGTTTTATTTTGCCGCCATTTTTCGCCAACTTGTTGTCAATCGGGCGGGAAAATTGCTTTTGCATGGACTGTTGAGGGGATAAATAAAATATCTTTGCATTTTTTGCGAATGCAGAGCTATTTTACTGTATAAATCTATGAAATTCTCAAATTTTGCTGTAATAAATGTAAAAAAGTACCTACTTTTAAAACATACAAAAACCTGTTTAACAAGTCACAGAATTTGATTTTTTTCTATTTTTTTTCTATTTTTCTATTTATATATTTCTACTGGTATAATAAATGTAATAAACACCATTAAAATAATATAGTAGTGGGTAATAAGAACTAAGTGCTATTAATTAACACCACACATTTAAATACGTTGCATAATTTAAAATATCTAAGAATACAAATGGCGGCCACCTACTTTGATTTAAACTACAGTGATTCGGCAAATCAGTGCTGTAATTACTATAATGTGACTGTTATCTTTTGTAACTGTACAGTGATAGGTGACTTGAAGTTCAAAGATGACTGGATATCGTATTTATTTATCTATTTTTAATTTTGGACATGTTAATTTAGGATCTATGATAAGAAAGTTCAGTTTATCTATATTATACGCCTAAGTGTATAGTTTAGCGAATAGATATGACTAGTTAAATAATAGAGGTAGCAATTTTATTTCGCATTCACTAAAATAATTTTGAGTTAGTGCTATATTCTTTCAAAGAAAGTAATAAAAAGAGTGTCTGTTTGTGAGTTAAAATTATGGTATTGACTTATTTGAAACACAAAAATCTATTATGCTGTGAATAATAAAGACGTAAATGCACTCATTTATGTCTACACTGTTCCTAGCACAATAGATTATTCAGTAATAAACAGTGTATTGTAGACATAAATGAGTGCATTTATGTTTTTATTATTCTCAGCATAATAAATTATTCAGTAATAAATAGAAAGGACATAAATGAGTGCATTTATGTCTTTACTGTTCCCAGCATAAATAGTATAGACATAAATGAAGTTAAATTTAAATACACCTTAACATTTTAGATGTGAACATAACACGGCTGGTCGCGATTGTGAAAGATGCTTGGACTTCTACAACGATGCTCCCTGGGGGCGAGCATCACCCACTAACGTTCACGAATGTAAAGGTTAGTTCACAAAATTATCACGAAGCGTTGCGATTGTTAATATTTTTTATCAAATAAGTACATGATTGGCAGTCGACCGATATGATTATATCTGAAGATTATGCGGTTTTTCGAAAGAGCTTTAAAGCACTAAATACGTCGGTCTGGTGTAGATAGTTTGGTGCTTATATTTTGATGATTATTGTTAGGTTTTGATATTATTTGTATATATTCAAAAAATGTTTGGGTAAATTTAAGAGTGATCTAAGTTGTCTGAAAAAAATTCAAAGGCTTTAATTAAGTTTATCGTGTAAAATTTTGAGAATAAATGTGGTCCAATATTTTTACATTACAACTGTATTGTTATACAAGTTATACATACGCATGTGTATTTCATTTCACGCTAAATCCCTGACGTAGGTACAAAGTGTTGATTGCTATACTAGTTATGATTCTATAAATGATACTAAACGTAGAAGAATAAGTTTCTTCCATAAAACTTCGGACTTGTTTAAAAAATCTAACGGCAAGCCTTAGGAATAGTGGAATTGTTCTTCATTAACAGATATTATAATTACATTTATTTTCTTAGACATTAAATCTTGGTGTCTCAGTATTTGTCATTCATAGATTTAACCACTCGATAAGGGATATTAAAAAAGCTAATGTAGCTACATTAGATTTTTTTATTTTATTTTAGTGAAAAATGCCCTTATTTGATTTAATTGGCTTAATTATAAGAGGTTACGGCTAAGCGAAGTTTTAAGAACACATTTATGTTACGATCTTTAAAATAATTTAAAATGACTAGCAAAAAAAAATATGCATGTTTGACATTATTTTATTTTTAATGTTAATAGGGATATATAGAGGAGGAGAAAAGTAACAGTGTGTTTCTAGTTCAGCACGCCAGGGCATCGAGGAGTTATATAATTTGCAGGCTATCCAGGGTTCAGGTTTATAATTTTTAACGAGATTATTGGTTGATTTCATAAATATTGCCAACGGCCAATTTCCATAACCTATCTAAGATAACAGTTAGGGTTACTATTCGCTTACCTGGTAACGGCTTATTCTTCGACATTCAAATTTATTTGCGCGTTGGATGAACAGTATTTAAAGATGTAATTGAAAGGTATTTATAAAGGTAGCTCTGCTGTAAAGCATGACGCGCAAATTTAACAATAGATTTACCAGTTTTGCATAAAACTTTATGAGGTAAGATAAGTATTTTCTAAAGTATTATTGATTAAATTTTTTCAAAGTAGTTATATTGTCGTGGTGATTGAAATGAGTAGATTGAATGTGTAATGTTGTCCACAGCTTGTAATTGCAACGGTTTTTCGAACAAGTGCTACTTTGATAAGGAACTGTACGAGAAAACCGGCCACGGTGGTCATTGTATTGACTGTGCTGAAAACAGAGATGGCGCTAATTGCGAACGGTGTAAGGAGAACTATTTCCAGGGTGCCAGCGAGAACTGTATGCCTTGCAATTGTAATCCAACTGGTAAGTTCTTTTTATGGTTAGTTTTTGGTTTAAATTTTAAAAAAAGCCTTACTATTTTAATAAAAGTTAAGATCGATTTTTTCATTATGAACGTATAAGTTACAAATGCCAAATATATGGCAAATTTTAAATTCTTACTAATGTTCATAGGTTCACGAAGTCTTCAATGCAACGCAGAAGGGAAATGTCAATGTAAACCTGGTGTAACTGGTGATAAATGTGATGTCTGTGCACCAAATCACTATGAATTCACCAACCAAGGTTGTAAACCGTGTGGCTGCAATGAATCTGGGTCCTATACTAACACACCTCAATGTGACACACAAACCGGTGTGTGTTTGTGTAAGCAGAATGTGGAAGGACGGCAATGTCGAGAGTAAGTACATAAATATACTCGTAGAATGTATGTACATACAGAAAGGAGCGTAGAGAATAAGTGTCCTTTATTGTTGTTTCTAGAAGATACCACTCACACTGTACTGTGGTGTATACTGTTGCCTTATTCACAGTACAACAACAAAAGCAAGAACAATTTAAATATCGAAGGTTCACCACACCTACATTTTCAATGGCCACAGTTAGAGATGTCAATTATCTTTTAATCACCAATTAAGTCGATATTTTCAATTCAAAACTTTGACTTAATGACAAATTAAATATAAACTAACGTCTGTAAGTGCAGTCATAAGCCCTAACTTTCAACATAATAATACCTTTAGTAGTTTGTAAGACAATATAATACAAAGAACTGCAATCATACTATGTCAGTAGTTGAAACATGAAATATAATGTATGTCAACTTCATACATTTTTGCAGGGCCCGGATTTAGAGGATTGCAACCGGGGCGGAAGCTCTTCTCTCTCCACACTAGAGACGTGTGTCTTCAGTTTAGAGAAGCATGTAGTAAAAAACTTGTGTGTTACAACTATGTGCAACTCTATTTTTGATACTAATGCGTATTTTTGAACTTGAATTGATATTGAAATAACTTTTTCAGATGCAAGCCAGGATTTTTCAACTTAGACTACAATAACGAATTCGGATGCACTCCCTGTTTCTGCTTTGGTCATTCGTCTCAATGTAGTTCAGCACCGAAATACCAAGCGCATGAGATAAGTGCACATTTCATCAGAGACGCAGAGAAGTGGGAAGCTGAAGATATAGATGGACGCCCAGCACCGTTACAGTTTAATGCGAATACTCAAAATATAGGTAAGATAAGAAACCTATCAAAAGTCGTAACTTTCTATATGTAACCTATCAGGATTTTTTGCTAATTTAAACATTTTCTATTTGAATTCTCATCTGTATAGTTCACTAACTAGTCCAAGATAAGAAAAAAGTGACGTCGTCGTTCCCGATAACGTTATTTTTAAAACCAACCAATCTTGATAATTCGCTATATACCAATCGTGGCTAATTGTTTCGTGATTGGTTGATTTACTTTTTTGCTGATCCTGGACAGACACAATTGACTGATTTTTATTATTTGAGAAATACTGGTCTAAATTAAATTCAAAATTTACTTTCACTAATACGTAATATATCAGAATATACATTAGACTATTTTACAAAAGAGTGTTATGATTTGTTTCAGCAATATCGTCAAAGGACTCAGAGATCCTTTATTTTGTTGCACCCAGCCAATTTCTCGGCGATCAACGAGCCTCATACAACCATGATCTTAAATTTACACTACGTTTAGGAGAAAACAGAGGCTATCCTTCATCACAGGATATTATTTTAGAAGGAGCGCGTACCTCAGTCTCAATGAATATCTACGGACAAAATAATCCAGAGCCATCTGATCAGGTAATAGAACTTTTAGGCAGAGCGGTATTTATGCGAATGTTTGTTATAAATGCTAAGCGAAATATATAACGACTAAGCGAATTGGTTTATATAATCTTGAAAATAATAATTTGTTAGACGATAAATAATTGTTTCAGGCTCAAGAATATAAATTTAGATTGCACGAGGATCCACGATATGGATGGTCACCTACACTTTCAAATTTCGAATTCATGTCAATTTTACAAGATTTGAAATCCATTAAAATTAGAGCAATTTACAATAAAGGCGGTCAAGGCTATTTAATGAATTTCAAGTTGGATACGGCTAAAATTGGAAGGGAGAAAGGTTCTGCTCCAGCGAATTGGGTGGAAAAATGTTCTTGCCCAAAAGCATATGTCGGTGACTATTGTGAGGAATGTGCGCCAGGATACAAACACGAACCAACGAATGGAGGACCGTATTCAACCTGTATACCTTGTGATTGTAATGGACATGCTCACATCTGTGATACAGCTACTGGTTGGTATTTTCATTGCGCGTGATAGTAAGAAATATTTTTTTTCTTTTTATCATATTGGAGGGCAAACAAGCAGACTGATTTCCTGATGATAAGAAATTCTCGCCGCCTAGAGATATCAAAGGTGGTAATGGTGCGTTTCCAATCATAGGCCGGGATGTTAGGACTCGACCCAATCTAAAAACTATAATTGAATATCAGTCTCTATTTCTTTACACCAGGTTATTTTGTTTTACTCCTCTCTCTTTTCACCAGCTCCAACGACCCAAAACATTTGTCTGTTTGTTTTTGATTGTTAGAGGAAAAAAAATAAGTAAAAGTGTCTAGGTTGGTTTTTGCAGCACAATATAATTTCTAGTCCTTACCCTTAGTATTCAATGCCCCATTTTTGTTTTCCACCAGGCGGTTTGTTGGTCTTAGTGCTTCGTAAAATCTTATACGCTTTCTCTGAAAAGCCAGAATACCAGGTAGTCCTTTAATCTAAACGAGACATCAGTAAACTCTGACATTATTACAGAAAGAATGTTTTCACTGTTTTGGATAGTTCTAACACGAAAAGGCGAGCTACGGCAAATGTACGATATCATGAACAAGCCGATGCTCTTTTGATGGGTGCGCGTAATAGTGTATGAGACTACAAGTTTTTAGTATTTATTTACAATTGGTTGCTTTACTCTTCAGAAAGACACGTAAATGCCATCGTTTTACCAGGCGAAAAGAGAAAGTAATTAATTTATCATCAGAAACATTAGATGATAACAGTTTTTCGTTGTGTTTTACAGGTTTTTGTATATGTAAACACAATACAACTGGAAGCAATTGTGAGCTCTGTGCTAAAGGATTCTATGGTAATGCTATTGCGGGAACACCAGATGACTGCAAACCATGTCCATGTCCAAAAGATAGTGGCTGCATACAGTTAATGGATCAGAGTATCGTTTGTACTGATTGTCCAGTAGGATATGCAGGTAAGGAAACACCCAGGCATTGATTGCACTGAGCAGCACCATATTGAGATTAAAAAGAAGATGGTTGCTCTTTTTAAGTATGTTTAATACTTTCGTTGTTTTTTCATACTATTTTAGACAGACAACCTGAAACATTGTGGTGTTGTTCATTATTAGATGTTATTATAGTCGTATTTTTGAGGATTTGTTGCATTAACGTAAAAGGTGTTTTTCACACATCCAGGACCGAGATGTGAAGTTTGTGCTGACGGCCATTTCGGTGACCCAACGGGCCAATTTGGGCCTCCTACCGAATGTCAAGAGTGTCAATGTAATGGCAACGTAGATCCCAACGCTGTGGGCAACTGCAATAGAACGACTGGAGAATGCCTTAAGTGTATCTACAACACCGCTGGGGATCATTGTGACAAATGTTTGAGTGGTAAGTTTGTGTTTCTTTTGACTTATGATTTAGTACATGTTTAATACAGAATATGATATATGATTGTACCAATATGACAGAATAGCGTATTAGCTCGAAGGGGAAAGAAAACTTACCTGAAAAAGAAAAAAAGTTGCACTTTGTAAAGTGTGAAACTTGGGCACAAAACAAACAACTTTGAAGGTTGATTCAAATATATATTTATATATATATACAATACTCGAAAATATCGCAATGGTCTCCTAATTTTGATTGATAACTAATTGAAAATGTACATGTCATACGTTTTCACTCTCCAAGATAGAAATGAAAAAAAGGCTCATCGCTCACTTAAATTTGCTAAATTGGTATTATTTATTTATCCATTGCGCGTAGTTATTAGTGGTAAGGTGTTTGTGGATTATCTATCAGTCGTTATTCAATTATTCAATACTTCAATAAATTCTTAATTTGGTTTTATTTTAGGATACTTCGGTGATGCCCTGGATCAAAAGAAAAAAGGAGACTGTAAACCTTGTCAATGTCATGAAGCAGGTACTTTAGAAAGTGCTGAAGGGCCTCCGCAATGTGATGGTTTAACAGGTTTCTGTTCATGTCGTCCTCATGTTATTGGTAAAAACTGCGATAAATGTGAGGTAATGTTTCTTCAAAATAATTTAATGCATGTATACTGGGCATATTTGTAGTCATTTCATTCATAAAAATATGTAAGTCATGTTAAGTAGCGCAACCGATTTTGTTGCCGATTTTAGTTCTCCGGGCTTCTTTGCAAAATAGACCATCTGCCTTCCTGCCAGGCAGCTCGTAAAAGGCGAGCATAGCCTTACCGTCACTAATACCGTCAAATCTGACTAGGTGGTAGAGTATCACAGCGTCTCTTCCGGTTCGTTACCACTGCCTTGCTTATTCCATAACGTCAGTGCTTGCCGTTGACGTATTCCAGTTCGAAGGATAAGGTAGCCGGTAAACTTACTTTTGCTCCCGAACATCCTGGCCTCAGGTTGCTAACGCACCATTACCACTTTTGGTATTTCTGGGTGCCTTGAATTTCTTACCATCAGGAAATCCGTTTACATGTTTGCATTCCAATATCATAAAATACCTCAGTCTACTCGAATACTCCTAGGGCATAGTTAAGAACGGATCTAAGTTTTTAACATACTTAACTAAAATACAGATGAGATGCACTCTTTTATGGAATAAAAGTTGCTTAGATCAGATAACACCACCAGTGGGGCTATTCAGTATCTTTTTACTGATGATCACTGGTAAAGTGTACAAAAACAAAATACGTCATTTGATAGCTATTTGATGTACACTTTACCTAGTAATCATCATTAAAAAGATACTGAATAGCCCAGTAGGTCGAGAATTCTAGTTTATACCCGTTAAAAAACTACACGATGGAACCAATCTTTACCAGCTGATGACTTTGTTTTGTCTATATCAACAACGTTATTCTTGAAACCTCTGTGGTCTAGCGGTTCCGCGTTGGACTTGACTTTTCGAGATACCGGGTTAAATTTCCGGTTCGGGCTACAAAAAAATTGTAAAATTTTAAATTTTCTAATGAAATATCGTGGTCCGGGATTGGATATGAGCCTGGTTGGCGATAGGCTTGCCACCTTTCACTTTGTGGGACTAGTGTCTTCGGCTAGTCATGTGTGCCCTTGTTGTGCCTCTGCCTAACTCTTTGGAGATATGGGCTTGAAGATACTCTATTCTTGAAACCACACGCATACGCAACTGATTCATTAACTTTTATTTAACATTATTGTAACTTTCAGGATGGGTATTTCAACATAAACTCTGGTGGAGGATGTAAACCCTGTGATTGTAATTTAGAAGGATCACACAATTCGACGTGTCATCCAGAAACAGGCGCGTGTTATTGTAAACCTGGTATCGATGGGTGAGTCACAATTTATCAGGGCTGTTCATCATAGCAACCATCGTTTTAAAACTGGTCATGCTATATCTGAATGTAGCCTTCCCTAAGTTGCAGCTATGTTACGCGGTTCTTAGCCTTTGGCATCTACCTACTAGGCGAGACTGACCAGGGGGCTGATTATGTATCTCAGTGGCCCACTCAAAATGGAAAAGTGTACATTAAGTAGCTGTCAAATGACGTCATTTGTGTTTGCTATCTCTATTATATTTCTCTTGGTCGCTGGAGATAGCAAATATAAAACACTTCATTTGACAGCTATATGATGTATACTTTTCCATTTTGAGTTGGTCACTGAGATACATATTCAGCATCCAGATCGTCGGTCCTGATTGAATGACCTACATTGCATCGGCAGTTTATTCAAAATGTTAAAATATTTAAATTTTATTAAAGTTCAGCGGCCCTACCATCAACGCCTATAACAGTATTATTTCCATGTTACTGAAATATGTCGACTTATACATGCAACTTTATACCATACGTTTTACGTAGGTTGTCTTTCTCCGATGACAATAAGTATTATTACAATGATATTGTTTTAAGAGCTTATGGTAACCCTCCTGATTATGTCTACGCTAAGCTAACGGTCTAAGCTAATAGCTAACGGCCAATATTAATAATCAATCCTAATCACAAAAATCAATCCTAATCACAGCCTTGCTGTCCAAGATTGATATTTTGATCCATTTTTATGTTATCGCTTGCCAATAACATATCTGTGGATAGGATAAGTATGGCAATTAGGTATAGGATAGGCCGGCGGATACGCAGCTATCTAGATTGCTGGAAATCCATCTTTAGAGAAACATTAGACATTGGCCGTAAGTGTATTAACATTTAACACTGACTATACTTCTGACATTTTTTTTCATTCAGGTATATTTACTGATCGTAACGTAGTACCAATTCATATCAAACAATTTTTGATAACATTTATTATTTATATGTTAAATGATATATCCTACTACTATTATGTATGCGAGTTTGTTTGTTACTCCTTCATGAAATTTAGTGCACACATAGACGGTAACTTCGATAAACATATAGGATAGCTTTTATCCCGAAAAATTGTTCCTGTGGGACCACTAACTACACGAGCAACGCCGCGGGCAACAGCTAGTATATTACATATGATATTTTATTTACCAGACTAGAAATTTTATATACCTGGTGTTGCGGATGCGTGGGCGGCGGTGGTCACTTTCCATCAGATGACCCACTTGCTCGTTTGCCTCCTCTTGTATATACACATCTTAGTCATTATTTTAAAACTAATATTTATCGTTAAAATTTTATTTTGTTTAAGTGTGCACTGTGATCGGTGCAAGGCCTACCATTATGGATTTTCGTCTGACGGTTGCCGCGACTGTGATTGTGACGACTGGGGCTCAACTAACTATCAATGTGATATGTTTGGACAGTGTTCCTGCCAAGAAAACGTTGAAGGAAGACGCTGTGACAGGTGAGTAGCCTTATAGACGTTCTAGACCACTGGTTCCCAAACATTATTCTACCATGGCCCGGTAATTTTTATATAGCCCGTTCGTGAGCAATTCATTATTTTTAAACCCAAGGTGTTTACATTAGGCACATAAAAAATACACATTTAAGTATTATTACCATTACTTAAAATACCATTATTTAAAATGTTTTAATAATATTATTTCAACAACGCCCCTTTGTTTATTGCTTATTTACGATAGGTTGATCGATAGTAGACATTAGTTTTAAAACATGGCAGGCTTGATGCGACCCGGCATTTTATATTTAAGGCCAGGTACCGGGTCTCGATCCTCCAAATGGGAAACGTTGTTCTAGACGGTTTTAAAAACGCTTTTCAAATTTTGTTTCCGTCTTCCATTTATTGTTAAATTTGAATTTAATTTATGGTCCAGGCAGATGCAAACGAAAGCTTTCAACCGTTTAGCTTCCCTATTAGATTGACTTCAATGTTCTGTTGTTCTATTATTAATTATTTTGGAGGCTAATGAAAATACATGTTTTTGTTAAATCCAGAAATTCTTACCTAATGCTTTAATAATAAAAATACTTATTATTCGTATTTTAACACAATACTAAACAACAGTTGTAGGAAGGTAAGTGCGTCTTCTTAAAAGAGCTTTTATTTGGACTAATGGAACATATGTAAATTTGCGATAATTATTGACAGATGTATGGAGAACAAGAATAAACGCCCTGACGGACATGGATGTGAAGATTGCCCCCCTTGTTACAACCTCGTACAAGATGCCGTCAATCAACACCGAAAAGAACTCAAAGAACTTGATGAGGTAGATGTTGACAAGTTCTTAATTTATATTTTCTTAGCCTTTTCCATGAGTTGCTTTAGATTATTTTTGGTAATGACGCGTCGAAATCTATTTGGTCTGCAAATTTAGTACTCTAACGTACCAATAGAAGCACTGTTCAAAGTTATCTTACAAATAATTTACGAAGACGCTATGAGTATAATAAACTCGACAAACTGTAAACTCACGGTAAGGGCTTTCATTTAACATAAATACCGTATAACATGGTAACTTTGCCCATAAATTTATAACAAACGTGCTTAATTAGTGATATTTCGAAAAATAGTGATAAATTACATTTGGTGACTTTGCCCACATTACAAAACTCCGTTACTATGAACTTTATCACCATTTTAAAAAATACTGAATTTAAATACTGAGCAATGCTATAAAGTATTAAATTATGCGCCAAATATTCTCATTCTTTCACCCTTAATAATGAGCGGGCAAAGTCAAAAAGCCCTCTAGTACATTTTTCGTAGAAAATTTCGAATGTTCAAGGGTTGCTAACATTGACAATATTTAACTACCAACTGTTGCCCGCGTTGTTAATAGTCCCACTCTCACTCACTCCCACTCAGTCAAAACTACTCTATGTGTTATTCCTAGTTACCCCCTATGTGCATGCCAAATTTCATGAAAGTTGATCCAGCGATTGATTAAAAAACAAACATACAAACTTTCGCATTTATAATATTAATATGATTAAATCATTTTAGTAGGTATTGAGTAAAATTTAAGTGTGGAATGTAATACATAATAATGATATATTAAAAATTAAAATAATATAACATATTTTTTTACTTAATGTGCTTTATTTTTACCTAAGGGTTTCAAAAACTAACAAAAAAAAACAAAAAATTAAATTAAAAAGTATGTTCCTATTTTGTCTCAGTTTTTATACGAAAATAACAAATTAAACTAAAATTTGTAATGAGTTTTACTGAAAAAATATATTGCACAGTTACTTAAAATTGAGAAGACTTATCGGTATTTTAAATATGCAATCGTTTGATTTTGATATGTACATATTGCTTTGAAGAAACTAAAACCCATCAACAAAAACTTTAAAAACTCAGTCGGGATTATGAAAAGAGGGCATAACTTTGTATTTATCGACTTAATTAAATGTAAATCAAATCCGAACCCTCCTTTTTATACTCGGTTAAAAAATGTACCTCTGGTGACAACCCAAATGAAAAAGAAACATTGGGCAATGTTGTCAACGATGTTTAAAAAATATCCTTGTGACTTTGCCCAAAGCTATATTTTATGATGCGTTTAGCGAAGAAAAAAGAAAAAGAAAGAAAAAAAAAGAAAAAAAATATTTATTTGCGGAATATGAGTGTTACAAAGATGTTACAAAATTATTTAAGCC
>NJDC01000360.1:171415-189207 GCA_002245475.1 Calephelis virginiensis | reverse complement strand
TTTAAGTTTTTAAGCACTTCACAACGAGTTTTGAATTTATTACTTTAACTATGGATGATTACGCTTTGATTTTTCCCTTAACTAGTCTATATCATTCATTTCTAATGTAATAACGAATGTATAAAAAATACTTTTCGAAAAAGTTTTTTTAACAGTTTTTGCCCGCAAAAAAACACCCTAATGTCAACATCGTCTCACAGATAACTAAAGTTACAGTACGTCCCATGGTGTTACCAGAAATATAATGAATTTTTTACTATACACAAAATATGCTTACTAACTATGGATAAATTTGGTATTTTTTAAGTTTTTTATGAAATGGGCATCACACCTGGGCAAAGTCAACTGTTGAGGGCAAAGTTGCCATGTTTTACGGTACACATCTTCACGCCAAGTCCCTTACGAGGTAGGCAGAGAGTATCGAGTGCCAGACCTCACAATCCTGACAAAATTTAATATAGTGTATAATGAACATTTTTACTATATTCTATTTTTAATCCACTTTATGGATATCTTGCCAAGCATTGGCTGTAATTGCTAAACAAAACTTTATTATAACCTTGAAAATTTAACAAATCTAATTTAAATTAAATTTTAAACTACTCTTAATTTAATTTAATAAAAGAGCATTTTTAAACACACACACACACACACACACACACACACACACACACACACACACACACACGCACGCACGCACGCACGCACGCACGCACGCACGCACGCACGCACGCACGCACATACGCAACTCTTTTACGATTGCTTATAGTAAATTTTATTTATCGTCTTTGGCACAACTTCTGTTTGTTTTCCGGAGGTGGCATTATAACTGCGACACAGTCTCTGACTAATGCAGTTAGTATCGTTACAACTTGTTGTAATTGTATAACTGATTCTGTTTCAAATAGATATTTTCAATTCAAATTCAATACAATTTTCTGTTTTAGATTCTAGCAAAAATATCGAAAGCTCCAACTGTGGTAGATAATGCGGACTTTGATAACGAATTACAACGTGTAAGGGAAGAAATTGACAGGCTTACTAAGGAAGCTCAAGCCCAACTTGGTAATGGACCTGGATCGAGCCTTACTGATAACTTGACCTTACTTGCAGATAGACTGGCTGATGTTAGGTTAGTAAAATTAAGTACTGACGGTATCTCTACAGGAGTCACGCTACGAGGAAAATTTATTTAAACATTTTTTTTTTAATTTCAGAAATATGTTGTTCATGATTGAAGGTGAAAGTTACGAAGGTAATGAATCAGTAGAAAGAAGCAAAAGCAATGTTTCAAAAGCTGAAGATACCATTGAGGCTGCACAGAAGGAAATAAATGTAATGCCTTTAATTACGTTTAGCAATATCATAAACTCATAATTGAAATTATTTTTTGGCGGAAAATCTGAAATGTTATTAAAAGGACATTTTTTATATATATTATAAATAAACTCAACCCAAAATTTAGTTTTTGCACCCATCACAGTCAACATTTACCTTACATTTATGTATTGAATTTAAACAACTGTTTGATATACCAAATTAACTAAAATCGGGTTTCTTCATGAAAAGCTTTATAACTGGACAAAATAGTTCAAAATGCCACCAATATTTACTACAATCAATAGTCAATAGACATACACAAAGACAGACAGATAGACAATAGACATATACAAAATTTAATAATCTTATATATAAAACCAATTGGTGTTCGTTAGTCTCGCTAAAACTTTAGTCTAGATCGATTTAGCTAATTTTGGTCTTAAGTTAGTTGTGGAAGTACAGAGAAGGTTTAAAAGATAAGAAAAGAGGGAAAACTGCGAGGAAAAAAAACTTGGGAAAACAACATTTTATGTGTTCCCATACAAACAGAATGGGTTGAACTAAGTTTTCCGAGACAGCTAGTTTCGAATAAACTGCTAATGTATTTTCAACGCCAAAACTCCCTATCGTCTAATAATTAAAGTACTTTATTTATCACAATGCATGTAAGAATTATAAGCCTTTCGTTTTCAACAGAGTGCATTAGAATATCTTGATGGAGAAGGTGCTGCCGCATTGGCAAAGGCAAGGAATAGATCCGATCAATTTGGTAAACAATCGGTTGAAATGTCTGCTTTAGCTAAAGAATCGCGATTACTGGCCGAAAAACTAGAAAATGAAGCAAAAAACATTAAAGACATCGCTGATAAGGCTTTCAACACTTCTCTTACCGCTAACTCTATCGCAAAAGAAGGCATCACTAAGCAAGCAAATATCAGGTAGGTTAAGGTTTTTGAATGATTTCTATGACTAAAAGAATGAAACGTGTACAAGGCAACACAAATATTGTGCAATTTGACAAAAATCAGAAAATAACCTACTAATGATTTGATAGAAATTAGGAACTTATAATATAAGTGTGCCACTTTTATTATTAAATTGAAGACGGGAAATATTTTGCATTCGTCTCTGCAAGATGAATGTAAAAACTCTGCGAGAATAGGTAAGAATCTACCCTATACTTCAAGAAGAAACCCTTTGGAAAGAATTTATGTATTTCAAGTTAAACTAAAATAATTTTCGTTTAATGGCGATTGTCGATTTCATTAAATTTCTGAACAAAATATAGTTTTATCATAGTACGTTATATAATTTATTTCCTGTTATATTAATTATATTAAATTATTTACTATTAATATTTTCAGCAATGAAGTGCAAATCTTAGCAAATGAATTAAATGCTGCCGCAGGAAAGTTGAACAGTATGACAGAATTGGCAGACCATGCTTTGAAACGATCAAAAACTGTTTATGATGACGCATTGGGACTGTATGCTCAAGTAAACACAACGTTGCTGCCAGACATAAAACTGAACAACTTACGTCATGATTCTATAGATATGAACAAAACGGTCAGCACGTCCTTTATTTTTCTGGTTAAAAATTGAAAATAACGTTTTCTAGCAATCTAAATTAGCAAATCGTTCTCAAGTGCCACTTCTTCGTATTAACGTTCAAAATACTTGTAATACACTGTTCTGTTAAAAGTGACAAACTATTGCCATTAAAATCTAATTTATATATATTTAGCTTTTGTACTAATTTTTGAAAACCATCAACAATAATCAGTATGAAAAAGTAATTAAATATTGTCTTTCTAGATCGATGATAAAGCAGCTGAACTCGAGCTCCTTATAGCTAATAACGAAGATATACTGAATTCTTTAACAAACGCCATACAACGAGGCAAAGACTTGATGGACCAGGGAACTGAGAGACAGGACGAATTGAACGACTTATTAGCAATGCTTGATGTACGCCAAGCACAAGCTAAAGATGATGTGGAACAAACTAATGCCAAACTGAAAGACGCAAATGAAATTTATAAAACTTTAAAAGGTATGTTCTTCATTGATTCTGTATGTTCAATTACATAATATTTGATTGTACATTTTAACAAGGAAAGGCAATACAATACAAATCTAAAATTCTACAATACAGTACAATCTAAAATTTTTGAAAAGAAATTTTATAATTTTCTAAGTTGATTGTAATAAAAAAAACTAAATAAAAACTGTCAAAATTTAATCATTAAAACGATTACAGAATTTAGTGATCAAGTAACTGAATCTCGTCAAAAAGCTGATATAGCAGCACTTGATGTACCCGAGGTTCAAAAAAAAGTGGCCGAAGCTGAACAAAGTATAAATAGTATTGCAGAAGAACTAAACTTCGCGGGGGACAAAGCAAAAGAGGCTAGGGATTTGGCTCAACAAGCCCAAAATCAATATGCAGATAAAGCTTCCCAGGTATGTGAATATTTTAAAATAAATTACAAATTTATAAAGAGTAATATCATTATTTTTTTTAAATGTGCTTCACTATATTTAATAGTACCTCAGCCTTATTACCTTACCTTAACTTACCTTAATGTCGGAGTTAATTCTTTATTTTACACTTTAATTTTTTAACTTCCAATCATACAACACCTATTATGCTTAGAATATCGAAACAGGAAATAAATTCTGAATGTAAGCACGATAAGTGCAAAGCGTGTCTTATTCCTCACGGGGATAGATTTTGTTAAACATGTATATTTTATTATGAAATTTGCTTGACATACTTTTCAAGTTTAATTTAAATGCATTTTATTTTGAAGGCTGCACATGAAATAAGAAAAAAAGCATCCTCATCCAGAGCAGAAGCCGGAAGATTGCGTGATGAAGCCGAAAAACTGTCGAGTAAGTTGATGTAGCTAATATTAGTTTTTGATTACAAACAAGTTGAAAGTTTTCGACAAGATGTTAGTATAAAAATTTAGTTGCTTATATTGAGCCATATTATCATTTGCTATTATTATTTATGGAATAAAAAATAATATGGGTGTCTAATACTAATAGACACCCAATAATAACTGCCTTTTAAAATTAGTTATAGCTTTCTTTACTCCTTTTTCCTATAATTTCATTAAAAGCTTAGCTCGTTTTAAAATGGGTAATCCCTAAATTTTCTCCTTGAGAAACATCAACATAATAACTGACTTTTAAAATTAGTTATAGCTTTGTTTACTTCTTTTTCCTATAGTTTCATTAAAAATTTAGCGCGTTTTAAAATGGGTAATCCCTAAATTTTCTCTTTGAGAAACATCAATACAAACTTACCAGCAACCAGGATTGTAACTTATCTACTTCTGCTACCATGGTTTTTAATCTTATTTTAGACGATTGTGCTGATTCTTACAGCATTGTTCAAACTTATTTTAGGTGAATGTTATATTCACCAAGTATTTATCGTAAAAATAAAGAGACCGGCAACTAGCATTATAACAAGGGGGCTAGTTTTTCCGCCCTACCATAAAAAAGGGCGCCTGTTTAACAAAACACTTTATAAAACTGACATCCAACCAATAATATTTTACAAGTGGTGGATATTGTTGGTTTAGAATCCAATTTTAGACAGCGATTAGTAAAATATGTGTTCTACAAGTGTTTAATTTTTTTATTGAGACTTATTGAGTTATTTTTAATAATATATTAACTATTGGTATTGGGTGGTTTAGTTTTTAGCTATATAAAATGTTACAAAAATTATATGGAGCATTTTTTTCAGCTCGAGTCAAGGGAACCGCCAAACAAATTGGGGACTTAGAAAAGTTGGCTGAGGAAAATATGCAATTAACCAACGATGCCAAAATGAAGGTAAAATAAACGTTATTTAGTTCGTTGAAGCATGTTTTTTATATTAAAACGCCATGGAAGAAGTGGATCACCTCGATATAAGAGTTGGTGCTAAAAGATTGAAGACAGACGGGCGTTATCTTTTCAGAATCAATCCAGGTTTAAACTTGGAACTTAGGGTTTGCTTTTCTAATCTTACTTCCTTTTCGGCTTTAAAAGTTTCTGAATAAAAAGTAATAACCATTGAAAAAGTTACTTTAAATTTATAATTTGAAAGTTTTTATTTTAAAAGTTCTTTTATCTTTTTATTCTTTTTAGTTTATCCCAAAGTTTCTTTTTGCGATGTATTCTAGTAATATCTGATTAAAGAATTACATATTTTTAGATCTGAAGAAAAAACAACGGTGGTTCTCAATTTGACTTCTATTTCATTTTAATGTTTTTTTAATAAGATACTTTATAAGCCAAGCGGTCCAATAATAAAATTTTATGCCAACTATTTCAAAGGTTTTGGGTAATACTTAACGATATGTATTTACTAAGGTTAATTAAAAAACAAAGGCACTGAGTAACTTTTACCGGATTTTCTACGTGAATAAAGTAATCGAAATCTGAATGTTATTTCTGTACCCAATACGAAATATTGAAATTCATCGCGATTTTGTTCAGTTTTACTTCTTTTAATTGTTAAAATTGAAAATTTTTTTTCCCTAGGTTGGTCAAGCAAACACAGATGCACGGGAAGCGGAGAAGCAAGTTTCTAAAGGATTAGACGATCTGAAAGTTATAATGGATGAACTGCAAAGTCTTCCAACGTTGGATGACGCCGCTTTAGACAAACTTGGTACATCTATACTGTCTAATACCTAATGCTAGAGTACGCGAAACATTACGACTATTACGCTTTTTTTTTGTTTTTGGCATATGCCGTTAGTCAAGTTAAGTTGGTATCTAATAACTAGATTTAATAAAATCAGCCATAAATCAAAAAATAGTAATAATTCGTCATTGAAAACTTAAGTGAAACTCCGGCTTACCTACTAAAGCTCATTTAGTGAGCTTTGGCAGCAACGACCAAATCTATATACAATACATCAATACACTATTTTTTCATGAATAATTCAGTTTTGCACTATAACTGAGCAAAATTAATTAAGTACCCGAAATTCAATAATTACGGAAAAAACTGGGACTACGTTTTCTATCGATAGTTCCAAACTCCAAAGTAATACTTACAGTTTCTCATTAATTCGTTTCGTAAATAAAAACAACTCTCCTATTTAAAAGAAGATATCTCCATCTGTTTATAAATTTCAATAAAATGTTTTATGATTATAAATAGGTAAACAATAAATTGATATAAAAGTATTATCTTTGTAGGTAAAAATAAATTTATAAAAAAGAGGTTTAATATTACAGCTTTAGTTCGGTTGTTTGTTGTCTATAGATGACATGTACCTACTCATAGCTGTAGGTGAAGGCAGAGGGGGCAGTTGCCCCCTAAAAATCTTTTGAAACAGAGCAAGAGTATATTAAGCAAAAGAGGAGAGTAAAATATATATATTTTTAGGAACCGTGCAGAATATTTGTAAACTAAAGCTATTTGTGGTTATTGTATTTTCATCCAAATTATTGCCCCACCTCTACTAGGTACTTAAGTGAGATGACTACGATAAAAACCATGATTAAAAAAATATAGTCGAGGATCTTATTTCCCCCTCTACGTGGAATCCTGGCATGTACTTTCATCGGTTCCAAAAATAAGGACCCTATCAAATAGTCTAGATGACTTGATGAAATGACTTTAGTGTTATATTGTCGATGTGTGTAAAATTTGAGTAACAAGATTTTTTTGTTCACAGAGGAAAGTCTTAATAAAGCAGAAAATGCTCTGCGACAAGTAGACCTGGATGGCAAGATAAAATCCTTGACAGACGCTAAAAACAATCATCAAAGGTAATTAAATCACTCAACATTTTTTTTTCAGTGCTTACAATGATGAATAATGTTACTATGATTTTTCACCAAGTGCCAACTATAGAAATACTTAATACTTTTGTTCTGATTAAGTTCTGCAATGACTCGCCTGGATTGATACCACCATAATGATAGTGCTCGCATTTGTAACAGTGAGATCTGAAGGAGAGTGCGTTTGAAAAAAAGTATTGGTGTTAAATTGAGAAAGGACATGTTCAGCTGGTTTAGTAATGTGGAAAGAATGACAAATGAAATATTGATAAAGGAGATAAACAATGCGAGTGTGAATAGATGTAGAGAGCAGGAGAGACCAAGGATGACATTCCATGTTCAAAACGCACGGGTGTAATTCGAGGGTGGTGACAAGAGTCTCCGACATCGGTGTGTTGAAAAGGGTAATGAATGTAGAGGAAGCCAGGCAGATCTGCTAGGATCGTGAGATTTGACACTCAATTCTCTCAGCCTTGTACCTCTTCCCATCAGGAGAGGCGTGTGCAAATCTGGTGTTTATGCCAATGAACGCTCATAGCTTCCCCCTCTAAAATGCTTCATTATTTTTCTTTCAGATGGATGAAACAATATCAAGATGAGCACGACCAATTGCGTAGTGAAGTTGACAACATAAGTGACATCTTGAAACAACTTCCGGATGGTTGCTTCAAGAGGATTGTTCTCGAACCAACCGAAGGGCCAAGCAGACCAGCCATTGTTAGATAGACAGCAAACAGGAAAAAGACTTTTAGTTGCATTTATGAGTTACTTAATAGTCATAGCTAGTGTGGTAACGTTAACATCGTCACAATTCTTATAATTCATCTGACGTTTCGTTTACACATAAATATTGCTTATCTCTTTCATATTAGTTAGAGTGAGATAAATGTATGTATGTCTCGTTTTTTAATACTTAAATTTAAAGAGATTGCAATTTGCATGTGTGCACGAGATTTTTTTTGTTTGATAGAACACATTCACAATAATATCAGCGGTTGCATTCACAAGTGCCTCTATTCGTATTTTATAAATAATTTTAAATTTAAACTAATAATTAAGAGAAACAGTTTATCAAAAATCTCTTCCAAACTTTTATTCATTAGATTTTTCTAGTTACTATACAAGGGTGCCAATTCTGAAACACATTGTCTAAACTTTTTTAAGATGCTTGCTACATTTATCCAATGAAATTAAAACAAGATGTAAAATTTAGACGTGTATTGCTCTGGATCAACTTGTATAGCTTATATTTGATATAGAATTTATTAAAAGTCAATAAAAAGTATCGTACAAACTAATCAAACATAACTAAGGGTTTTTTGTCTGTTTCTAATACTAGCGTTTAAAAAAGCGATAGTTAAAAATAAATTTTGTTATGTGCAACTGTGTTAGAAACAATAACAATTTTTGTGCATTTATAATATAAAATACTTTGCTAACTGATGTATCTATTTAATGATATTATTGTGTATTTAAAAATAATAAAAATAATTTTGTGTCTACAGAGATTCGTATACTTATATTTCTTTTAAGGTCTTTTGATGAACAACAGTTTAGTTTTTAATATTGTTTATTGTAGTTGGTCCGTGCCATATTAAACTGGTACATATTGTAAATAGGTATATGATAACGTATTTAAAGTGTTGAATATTTTAATAATTGTTCATTGGAGTTTAAAGTAACACAATTCCTACACGAATTCGCCAAAGAAATATGATTGATATGTGTGTGACTTCGTAATTTTTTTACTTGATAAGAAAAGATAAACTCAACAAGGTTCAAAAAGTTGATTGTAGTTTATTTATTTGTAATACAATATAAAAACTAACATGTGTTTTAATTTATCCTTAAATCCAAATATTTAAGCGTAAATGTGTTGAACCTGAAACAAACAAATTTCGTAGTAAACTTCTAATACATTATTAATTAATTCTTATGTGGGTTTAACGATACAGTTATGCTCAGAGTTGAAAAGAAAGATGCTGTAGATCCCAACTTAAGTTTTTGCAACAAATTGTAATACCTATCTACGCCGTCCTATAGAAGACAAGTATTTCTAGCAAGAAATTCTGTGATATGTTAATGAGTTCTGTGATAGCAATCACAGAATTTCGAGCGAATCGAGGAAGTACCTAAGACCGCCAGACATCACTTATTTTCTCATGAATTAATGTATCGATTAAGTAGTGTTAGCACATACCATTACTGCTGTACTGTATATCTGACCTTTAATTCTGAGAGCTTATAGATGTCAACTATTAAAGTCAAAACGAAAGAGAAGTCAGTACATTAAGTGGGAGCTAGCAGTATTTGAAAATGACATCAGGTCTTCGTTAGAAGTGTAATATCTAGTGGAAGTAGAGCATCACGATACATTTTTTTTTTGTGATATTGGAAGGCAAACAAGCAGATGGATTTCCTGCTGGTAAGAAAATCACGACGCCTACAGACACCAAAGGTGGTAATGGTGCGTTGCCAACCTGAGTCCGGGATGTTAGGCCCCGAGTAAAAGTAAGTTTACCGGTTACCTTACCCTCCGAACCAGAACACATAATGACATTATGGCGGCAGGAATAGGTAAGGCGGTGGTACCAATCCGGGTGAGTCGCTGCGAAACTCAACCACCTAGTCAGATATCACGGTGTTAGTGACGATAAGACTATGCTCGCTTTTTACGAGCTGCCTGGCAGGAAGGCAGATGGTCTATTTTGCAAAAGAGCCCGAACCAACACGGCAAAAAAAATATGTTCTTATTGCCGATTTCAAAAACTTATCTACAGTTAAAGAAAGGTTAGTTTTGTTTTTAATATATGTTTTGTTAGTTATTAAAACATAGCAGTGTTTGCATGGTAAATGTTTATTACATTAGCCTTATCTTTTATTTTAGGTAGGTTATGCAAAAAGGTCGTCACACTGAAAGCTAATTTACAGATATCAATTGCTAGTGTAGAGAAAAATATTACTATAATTTAGATTTCTTATAACTTGTTTTAGGAGAATAACCTTCCTACCTTGCGTTAAGTATACCTTGCTTTTGGGCCTTCCATTGGTCTGCCTGACACTAAATTCCATGTGTATTGTTCGTGAGAAATGAAGTTCTGTCTGGTGGTCCTTAGATCTTGCACTAAAATTACTTCTCATTCACATTTCGATTTATCCATTCATGTCTTAGGTATGGTTGCTTGTTGATTGGTTTAGTATTATTTTTTGCAAGATCTCAAGCATATCGTCAGGATTCCTGTTTCTACCGCTCTAGCGTCAGGAATCTGGATGGTAGGATAGACAGCACGTGTGGCTTAAGATACCGGCAATGAGATAGCTACGTACCGGTAACATTATTATAAACCTTATTCCACTTGTCTTGCATTTTACGTAACAGAACAAAAAATATGCCTCGTTCTTCAACAACAGTATTGCAAACAAAAGGAATTTACTACCTAAGACCTAAGAATTTCCAGTGGATAACACTTTAGGCCTTTTCAATTACAAGAGTGAATAAGCCTCGCCTAGTTTAGTATATTACCATCTTTCGAATCTAAGCTTTGAGAACTTTATATTATAAAAGCGAAAATTATCTTATAAAGTGAAGTTAATTAAAGTAGCTTCAGGCACATGTTCCCGAAGAAGAAGGCAATGGTACAACCAGGGCACCCACGAGTAGCCGAAGACTTTAAGTCCCACAATGTGATAGGTGGCAGGCCTATTGCCAACCGGGCACATTTCCAATCCCGAGCAAAATTTTTTTTATTAGAAAAAAAAATATAAAAAAGTAAATACTTTTTGTTGCCCGACCCAGAAATCGAACCCGAGACCTAGTTAAGTCAAATCCAACACCTTGACCGCTAGACCACAAAAGCGATTCTTCTTTTACGACGCTACAGAATGATATAATGGTATAATTTTTAACCGACTTGGAAAAAGGATTAAATTTGACTTCTATATGTTTTTATATGTATTTTAATCGTTTAATTATATCTAAACCGATTTAATTATTTTTACTTGAAAGAGCGTACTTCCGAGGTGGTTCCATTGCCACCGAGTTTGGATCTTCTAATTCTAATGATCTTTACTGCAGAACTGCATTTTACAGTTTTTGCAGTTTTATGAGACTAAATTGCTATGTGTGATGACAGTTTGTTGACTGGAGACTAATTTTATCCTGATATCTAATTAGGTTTCCGTGGGAGAGGTACTAAACATCAATACATATTTTTTGTGGCTGTTAAGGCATACTTATCGCATTATTTATGGAAACATTTCTTAAATTAAACAGCCAGCGTAGCAAGCTATAGGTGGACATCGTAGGTGCTGGAGGCAAGCTGCAGGAGAAATAGCATGAGCACACCAGGATATAAACTACATACAGTAGTACTTTTTTAAAATGTGCTTCGGCAATATTCGTCAAGTTTCGGAAATCTGAATGTATTTTAAAGATATCTATATAGAGTCGTTATTGCACAGCTAATTTAAAATTAAAAGTATAAAGTGTAAAAAGAGTAAAAATTGTAAAACCGAAGCGCATGATTTAAATAGTAGTACTGTACTGACCTTTATTTCTGAGAGTCTTGTGATGTCTAGAAGCTATTAGATAGAATAAGATTCTTGTGTGATATCAATTAATAAAATCAAAACGAACGAGAAATCAGTACATGAGGGTGAGCATAGTACATAATATTATGTTCTTACTGCCGATTTCAAAAACTTATCTACAGTTTGAGAAAGGTACTAGAATTAATTGTTGATGTATGTAAATAATAATACTTAATGTTAATTATTAAAAAATAACAGTGATTGCATGGTTAATGTTTATTAGAGTAACCTTATCATTTAATTAATAATTTAGATTAGGTCAGCATTTTTAAAAATAAAAGTATAAAGTGGAAAAAGAGTAAAAAGTGTAAAGCCGAAGTGCATAATTTAAATAGTAGTACTGTACAAACGTTTGAAACGTTACACTCAGACAAACATGAGCATCGACGAGGCCTCTAAGCGGTTTTTGCGGTGCTGAAGTATCGTGTGCCGCGTCAGAGGTCTCGTCGGTACATGTTTCCGTAATCTTTTAAAAATTCAACGATCGTATTCGTAGCGTATGCTTTCGGCTGACATAAACATCCAGCGCGCCAAATATCTTACGGACGTCCGTACGTTCAAAGTCACGTCTGCGACTTACGTCCGACAGTTTGCACAGCTCAGTGTGCTTTCAGTATTTAGATACCCTATAAGTCGCTGCTGTCAGCCGCCAGCCAGTCCGATAGGTTGTTTCCAGCTGCTTCAAAAGAATGTCAGTAAGTATTTTTGGAAACTAAGTAATTCTATAGAAATCCATATTTGTACTGTGGCATGATCCTGTTATACACCTACAGATATATGAAATACGTGTTAATCCAACAAATGGTAGCTCAGAAAGTCCACTTTTTGATTAATTTCTGAATCATTTTGTGATTCAGAAAAATTGGTAGGCCATATTTTATAAAATCTTTGAAAGGGGTTCTCGTAGCATAAAAAGCAAAATTAGAATAAGTGCATACTGTCAAATCAGTTCCTTTAATATAGCTATGTTTGTTTATAAAATTAAAAAGAGTAACAATACCATATATTGTAATGTAGCTAAGAACCTTCTCGATCACCTTTTAAACATAAAAACCGCATCAATATCATACACACACGCATTTACACACGCACGCACGCACGCACTCAAACACACACACGCACACACTAAAAATGTTCATACTGTTTTTTAATGTTAATGTGTTGCTAACCTCGCTGTTTTTACCACTTCACCTGGCTTTGTGGGCGAGCAGGTGTTGAGACCAAGATATAGATCTTTAAATTAATTAGCCTGTTTGCTGCTACGCTAGCAAGAATTGATGTCTCCCGGATGAAAGGACCACGACTTGGTGTTGCTTTTTATTGGTAACTGGGTGGTTTGATTTGAAAAATTGTGGCTCTTCGCTCGGCATTAGCTACAGGATGGAAAAGGGTTTTCATCGCCGAGACCAGGACCGGCTACGGTGTAGAGTAGTATCTTGTGTGCTGCTAATTGGGTTGGGTTAGGGAGGAAGACTAGCATTTTTTATCGGATCGGGATTCTTTTGACATTGGAACCTGAAAAATTGCGATCTCAGAGAGCTAAGGATTTGATATCATTTATTATAGGTTTTATTTTACACATATTTTCACTTAAATATTGTTGTAAAATGTAGTTGTTTTTTAGTTTGTTTACAGAGTTCCCCGCTTACATAAAGACATTTTTGATAGTAGTAATTGCAAATGCAGTTTGACAGTTTCCCGGTTATCGTAAAGCAAAATAATTGCAGCATAAAAGCGAGCTCATGAATAA
Source organism: Calephelis virginiensis (assembly GCA_002245475.1). NCBI lineage: Eukaryota > Metazoa > Arthropoda > Insecta > Lepidoptera > Riodinidae > Calephelis > Calephelis virginiensis. Next base: position 175,745 of record NJDC01000360.1, on the reverse strand, counting down.
GTGGAGTTTGCGGAACATAGCCCTAGTCCTGTATGGGTATATTATAATACTCTTTGCCTAAAACTGATTGCCGACTGTGGGGACTCTCCGTTAGTTAGGCACTTGAACAATATTAGGAAATCTTTTTTAGTTAATAAATACTGATAAAAAAATTTAAAAAAATTCTTACGCATTAGATCTTAGTTATCTCAAATAAACTTTTCATTATTTATTATTATTGCAGTACTGATAGATAAATTCAAATGTTTTTGTAAATAATTGTGTTGAATCTTGACCCAACTACCTATAATCCCTACAGAGTTACCTATAGTCCCTATAGAGTACCTATAGAGTTAAATACAACGCAAAGCCTGGAAATATAAATCTCATTTAACCGGATTCAAAAAATCCCTTTAACAGTGGCAAAACTATGAAAAAAGTCCCGAAACCTCACAATTCTCAATAAAAGAGGTTTCTCATTTATTCAGGTCCCTCTTAATCAGGTTACAATACATATGAAAACGATTCAACAAGAAAAAGTCATGATTCAACCTGACAGCCTTTGAGCTTTTCACCTGTGCAGAGGAACGAGACTAATAGATATATGCCATTTATTTTTATGGACTAGCAATATAATGTAATGGTAGATAAGTTTAGATTATAAAGTTCTCTTCTAAGGATATACCACGCGGGAAATCATGCTAGGAACGTAGAGCGGGGGCAATAACAATGTACTTCCAATGCGAAGCTTTAAACGCTAGTTGCGTGTGTGTGCGTTGAATAGAGGGTGTGAATTCTTAAGGCTAGGGTAAGTATGCTTTAAATAGGACACCGTTACTTTAGTATTAAATGTTTAGGTCATAGATCAAATCGTAAGACCAGCAAGTAATATGATGGTGTATCTTATAATAAAATTATTCAACATTATATAGCTAAAACAAATAATAAAAAAATGGAAAATAATTTTGTGGCATTTTAACTTTAATTGCATAAATATACACATTTTGACGCCTAGTTCTTGAAGGGATCATTTTTTTTCGACACCACTCCCGCATAAAAGTCGAGTGAACCGATTGTGAAATGTCAACTGTCAATGTGAATTGTCTTTCCGGGTATCTACAACCATCCACATTCACTGTTTATTTTGTCAATCTTTCACTGTCATTCTTTCCATATGACCGAAATCTTTCTTATTTTTAAGAAATTTTTTTTGCAATCCTAATATCACTAATTCAGGAATACGATCGTTGAGCTGACACTATAGATCGATAGTGCTCTTATTACGACCTGCTGATCAAAGTTTTGTCAAAATTATTTTTTAAAGTGCCATATGAAAGGATTAATTTTAGAGATTTTACAGTCCAAATAAGTCACAGTAAATAAATTTGTAAGTCTTTACATAATATGTTTTATTATAAAAATTAAGATTACAATAACGCTCTAACTTCCATTTGTAATCAAATTTTTAAATAAAACAAATACGTTGATTTCTATAAATCACACCTGGTGTTGTTATGGTCACCCCATTTTGACGATATGCAAAAGCTACAAGTCCCGTGAGTAGAACAATTTATGGCGAGCATCCCACTGAATTTTCTGTTGTTTTTTCAAAAGTAACAGTCTCTATTTACATAACTTTCTAGCAGTAATATTATGTGAATTTACATATGAAGATGGTTTGTATACATTTCATGTACTTACTCACTTCGGGGATTGGCTCTTGGGGAATTTTCTTACTTGAAGTTGCCACTCCGATTTCACTTTTATTATACATATACATTATATTTTATTGCCTTTAACTTCATAAATTTATACATTATCACTTACGTTACGTTGTTCTTCAATTACGTTGTTAAATAAGTGTCGAGAAAACCAGACAGAAAAGCCAGTTTAAAATGAACTCCAATTAAGGATTGATTACAGTAATCAACGTGCGTAAAAAACACGGCGGTTGGTTTTATCAAAGCAGATTTACATCTCCTATATTATCACTGTTAGAATATGTTTTAGAAAAGGTTGATAATAGGTTTGGCATCGAATTTTAGACTACGTCTAATCCAAATTTGATCGAAATCTGTTCCGTCAGATACGTCAAACTTATATCCATCGGGAGTTAATAACAACTACAAAAAGTATAACACCAGGAAAAAGGAAATTACTTAAACAAAGTATGTTAAAGCAAAACATGTAATGTAACTAACAAAACAAATTTAGACCAACAAATTAGCAAATATCTCACTGTCCAGGGGCCCGGTGATTCCGAAATACCATGATAAACTAAAACTAAATAAGTGGCGGAAAAATGGGACGGAAGCGCCAGACTAACATGACCTCCAATTAAGGGTTGATTACACTTGTAAAATCGTCGGCCGTGAATATGAAACGGGGCGAGCGGTTTCAAATTATACTGGACAGGCGAAGTTGAAAAACTGAGATAATCCGAAAAGTTTTCTTAATTACCTTCGTACGATGCTAAACTCCCTGAACGAATTAAGTGCAAAGTGGAACAATCCCGAATTTACTCTACCACATTGGTTTGCTGAATATTGTTGGTTTTGTGATTCCATTAACAAAACGAGTAATTTTAAAAGATTAGTTTTTTACAAAAAATAATTGAACATGTCCATAATTTTTCAGTTTTTTAAAAAAAATTACAACATTTCAGACGTTTAAATGATGACTAGGAACAAACAGATTTTTAAATTTTGAGATATGGAAGTATTTGTACCCGACGCCAACCATTGAACAGACCACATTTTTTTATGATAAGTGAAGGCATACAAGCAGACGGATTTCCTGATGGTAAGAAATTCACGCCGCCTAGAGACACCAAAGGTGGTAATGGTGCATTGCCAACCTGAGGCCGGGATGTTATGCCTCGAGCAAAAGTAAGTTTACCGGCTACCTTAAGCACGCGACTTCCCTGATGGTTAGAGATAACCGCAACCTATAAACACTATATAAGTATGTTCTAGTTGCGTAGCTGTCTTGTTGTCAGGCCAATTTCGCAAGTCTACTGGCTACCATACCCTCCGGACGGGAACAGGACATTCTCACATGGCACCAGAAATAGGTAAGGAGGTGGAGCTCTACCCGGGCATGTTGCTATACAGTATGTGGCCTTGTTAGTAATGACCCGTGTCGCCTTTGCTCGCATCTTACAAGGCAGAACGTTAGATGGTCTTTTCTTCACAGAGGACTCGAACCAACACGGTAAAGAGAGATTTAACGTAATAGCAAATTTTTAATATATTTTTCAATTTTAAAACCTATCTACCAATAGGCCTACTTGAGTTTTGTTGCTAAAATGTTCTTTTATAATTATACATACATACATACATATCTTCACGCCAAGTCTCTCACGGGTAGGCAGAGGGTATCGCGTGCCAGACCTCACGGTCCTGACAAACGTTTATTACCCTTTTCATTCAAACACTCCGGTTTCGGAGTCTCTTGACACCACCCTCGGATAGTATCCGATTGATCTGACCGTGGAATGTCAACCTTGGTCTCCCCAGGTACCTATATCCATCCACATTCGCATTGTATATCTGCTTTGTTAATCTTTCATCTGTCACTCTTTCCACATGACCGTTTTTATATTTATTGTTATTTATTTTAAATAGTAATGGTTGCCTTTTAACTTTTATAAAGTAGTTCCATCTCTTGTCTCGGATTAGTAATTGAAATTGACCATTAGATGACAAACATTGGACAAAACACATTTTTGCTTTCGGTGAGAAGACTATGACCCACGGGAGGACATCAATTGCCTTCGGTGATATCATCGATAACAGCTAGACTACAAATTTAATTTTAACTTGTTGATACACAACATAAACATAACATCCCTACTAATATTATAAATGCAAATATAAGTTTGTTTGTCACACTTTAATACGAAAATTGCTGAACATCATTAAACGTTATACATATATTTTTGGATATATTTAAAGTAACATAGGATATTTTTATGACTTAAAATAGCTAGCTTAGAAACTAGTGTTATATAAAGGGTGAGCTTGCTGTGTTCAGCATTTTCCTTCAACTTTGACAGCCTCATTAGCATAGTGTTAGGAATACAGTGTACACTTTTTTCCTCGTGTTGGTCCGTGCTCCTTTGCAGAATACACCATCTGCCTTCTTATCAGGCAATTCGTTGAAGGCAAGCATAGGCTTACTGTCACTAAGACCATGACATCTGACTAGGTAGTAGAGTTTGCAGCGACACTATCTATTTACGTATTTCTATATATTACAAATCGCCTCTGTGGTCTAGCGGTCCGGGTGTTGGACTTGACTGCATGAGGTCCCGGGTTCGAATCCCGGGTCGGCCAACAAAAAGAAAAAT
>NJDC01000360.1:158691-171397 GCA_002245475.1 Calephelis virginiensis | reverse complement strand
GATAGGCTTGCCACCTATCACATTGTGGGACGTAGTATCTTCGGCTAGTCGTGGGTGCCTTGGTTGTACCTCTGCCTACCTCTTCGGGGATATGGGCGTGAAGATACTTTATATATTACAATCGTTGACTAACACCTATAACACAATCGTGTAATTTTCTTACTCTGGAGCTAGATTCAATTTGTGTAACTTCTTAAGCGATATTTAGTTATCATTAAAAGTATTTCTATGTTTTAGTATAATTGTTTAGAAGCATGTAATTTGTTTACTTTGGTTTTAAATCAATGTGTATAATTCGCCTAGGCATATTTATTTATTTTATCTTCTGGCCAACGCACTTACTAAAAACATATTAATTACATTAGATTAAAAACTATATTTGTTACCAAATTTAGACAAACGTCTGGTTTGGTTGTGACAAAATTTGATTTAGGGGTACATTATGACCGGAACCCGGATGCTGCTTTTATCCTGACAGTTTAAGTGGTTACCGAGGGACAGGGAAATAACTTTATAACGGGGGAAACTTGGAGGTAACTTCAGTCCCCTGTATATTTTAGTTATTAAGATTAACCTCTTTGTAACAATCTTAAAGCATACTTTAGATTATGTTAACAATAAAATGTCAAATGAAATTCATAAAAAATAACAACAATTAAATTTGTTTGTTATTATTTTAAAGAATATAAATGCAATCAACAGCCAGGCAAATAGTAACCAACCAAAAATAGATGTCTTCACGCCCATATCCCAGAAGAGGTAGGCCAAGTTGGTACCACCTACTTACCTATTCCTGCCGCAATAACTTCGGTGCTTGCCGTTGACGTGTTCCGGTTTGGAGGGTAAGGTAGCTTGTAAACTCAATTTTGCTCGAGGCCTAAAATCTCGGTCTCAGGTTGGCAACGCATCATTACCACCTTTGGTGTCTCTAGGCAGCGTGAATTTCTTACCATCAGGAAATCCGTCTGCATATTGCCTTCCAACATCACAAAAAAATCAGGACATCCACGACTAGCCGAAGACACTTAGTCTCACAATTTAATAGGTGGTTTGCCTTATCTAACCCAGCGTTTCTCAAACTTTATTGGTGGCGGAACCCTTTTGAAAAGCGAATTTTTTGCCGGAACTCCAAAATAAAAGAAAAAGTTACGTACATTCGTTAATTGTTATTATTAGTATTAAAGAATAATAATAGGTAATCATTTTACAATGCAAGTGTATAGCTACTACAATCAATATGAAACTCTTACGTTACTGAGTGACTGAAAGACAACGTAGTTTAGTAACTACTGTTGTTACTGGTATAATAAAAGGAAAAAAATCTAGTGAGATGTATTCTTCTATTTCTTTTATTTCATAATGTTTTTGACATTAGATTTGATCGAAGGAGTTGAAGTCTTTGATAGGGTTCGGCATCCAGTCTATTGCAGTATCAGGGTTTTGGTGGCAGCGTAGGTCCAAAAGCCTGTTTCACACAAATATGCTGTTTTGAACGAAAGAACAGCATATTCAAGATCACCGCGTCACGAAGAGGATCTTCATCACAGATTCTGCATCAGAAATCATTGAGTGGCATTGTTTTGGACAATGACTCCGTGCTAACATCTGATGTCAGTTCTAGAAACGATTCATATATCTCGTTTGACATACTTACAGGCTTTTGCAGGTTGGGCAAAAAACTATTTTGAATCCGTTAATTCATTTCAATTTTTATATCCTGTTTTCCCGAAAAATACGTCTCAAATAATGCGCGCAACGCAATGAGATGTTGGACCAATTCTTCAAACACATTATCTTTAAACACGGAGCGGTGGGTGAAGCGAACAGGCAACTAAACTGTTCGTTCGGCTATCTCCGTTGCGGCACCTGTTCCGTCGTCAAACGAACTTGCGAGCGTGCGTGTCGCGTCCGTCAGTAGGTACTCAATATGAATGTAGATTTTTTTAGGTATTTAAGCGTAATCGAATGCATAAAAATTTTGAATGAGAAAGCTGACGAATAGAAGTGGTGTATTTTTTCTCATTATTACCTAAGGCTCCGCAGAGCACTCTTTGAGAAACGCTGATCTAACCTATCGGCACATGATTTTCTATTAGAAAATTTAAAGTAAGCGGCAAGCACTGCTTAAATACAGCATCACCAACTTAACCTATAATCTATAAATTATAAAGAAAGAAAAAATTTCGCCCCAGACAGGATTTGAACCTGTAACCTTTCGTCTCAAGCCGACGAATGCTCTAACCAATTGAGCTACTGAGGATTCAAGTCCCGTGGCGAAATTTTTAATTCCTTTCTAACCCGTTAACGCGGGTAGTTATGTCCTATAGATACACAATTCTGAGTACCCACCAAATGAATCCGGGACTTGAATCCTCAGTAGCTCAATAGGTTAGAGCATTCGTCGGCTTGAGACGAAAGGTTACAGGTTCAAATCCTGTCTGGGGCGAAATTTTTTCTTTCTTTATAATTTATAGAAAATTTATCCTAAGCACAGGTCAAGTGCTAAAATAAAAATACGTTAACCTATAATGGTAGAGTGTGGCAACTTGCCCAGGTAGGATTCCACTACCTTACCCATTCCAGGGTGACAATGTCATGGAGGGTGGGGTATACAGCATCGCAACAAACCTATGGTGTCTATAGGCCACGGTTACCTTTTATCATCAGGGAAACCGTCGGTTTGTTCACTGAACTCTTACTTAAAAACTTTTTTTTTGATGAACAAAACTTTTTTAGGAATAAGTGTAGTCCTAGATTAATTATAAAAGATTAAAAATTATTTATTTAGTCCAAAACATATGTGGTTATACAAAACTACACGCTGAATCTTGCGTCTCAGTTTATAGTGTACTAGCTGATCCGGCAAACGTTGTTTTGCCATATAACTAATTAAATGACGATTGATCAGTTATCGACCCGGGAGAAAAGATGATTAAATTACTAAAATGACTATTAAAAAATAGGGGTTGGTGATAAAAGGGTGAAAATTTAGGGTTGAATGTACTTTTATATGCTGTATCATAAAAAAATAAAAACAAAAAAAATGTCTGATAATTACAAAAAAAAATTTAGGGGTGGTCCACCCTTAACATATAGGGGGATGAAAAATAGAGTTGACCGATTCTCAGACCTACTAAATATGCTCACAAAATTTCGTTAGAATCGGTCAAGCCGTTTCGAAAGAGTTCAAGTTCGAACCCCGTGACACGAGAATTTTTTAAATTAGATTATACATATCTAGCATAAAGTTATAATCCAGTGTTCTGGAACGAATGTTTCTATGCATTAGTAGTATTTTCAGTGTACAAATACAGCTTGTTACATGAAGATATCTCACTTTTATTTCACAATTAAGAACAGCCTACAATTTAAAATTCATTAGAGTGAGTCTTGTAAAAGTCATTCAAAAATCCCGTAGCTAATAAAATAGCTTATAAATTACTAAATTCGCGCTTGAATGAGCCTCGGTCGGTGCCTCTTTAATTTCTACAAAAAAATTAATTACGTAGTCACGATGTAATGAAGTTGGAAACAGCGGGAAAACTTTGAATCAAGTTACTTCAAGCGTCGTAAAAGATGGTAATTTTTAATTTATTCTACTTTTCACGCAATGAAATTCGTCCCCACGTTAGCGAATATCATTTTTTTACAATTACACCCTTAAACCACTCAGGTAATAAAAAATAAATTAAGTTTTTATTAGTGGTGGTTTATATTTTAGTAACAACTCAGGTGTCATTTAGAAAAATATCGCAGTTTAAAAAACAAGGTGTGAAGAATAACAAGAGCAATAGCTGTGTTTAAGTTTACTGGTACAAAATTATTGTTTGTATTGAAATATTTTTTTATTTATAATCGCTTCTATATTGGTTTGGTGTTGGCGTTAACTATATGTGGTTAAGGGTTTGAATCCCGGGTCGGGGATCGAAAAATATCTTTTATTTTCCAATTTTCTATTAAAGAGGACGTTGCTTGGGAGTGAATATGTTAGTATCTTGGTTGGCGATACGTGTGCCAACTACCACTTTGTGGGGCTACATATATTCGACTAATCGTAAGTGTCCTCGTTGTACCTCCTATCTTTTCGGGAAACTTATTTTTTTAATTTTCTATAAGTTATATTATAGTAAGTGAATTTAGAAAAATGTAGAATTAGAAAAATCTGGTGTCGTCGTTAGTTTTACTTTAGAATAACGACCGTACTTTCAGGTCATAAAAATGCAGGAGGTCTTCAATTCAATGTGTATTTTATATGCTAAACTAAATATTTTACAGAGTAGTCCGATTTAAGAGTTGCTTTTTATTGAAATGGGTACAGCGTAAAGTTTCTACATCAATGTTTCGGTTATATTATATACTACATGCCTATTAAATTATTTACCAAGATGTTATATTAAAACAGAAGTCGGGAATGTGCAGTTTTATTGTGTTTAAAATACCATTTCTTGGTTTTAATACTAATATTAATTTATTTTTTATGTTTGTACATTTTTTTTGCATGTTTGGCTACATTTTACTAAAAAAATGTAGCCAAATAAAAAAAAAACTTAGACAATTACAAAATAATTACTTTCATTATTTTAAAAGTGCCCTAACAACTTTGACACAGTAGATATGGCAAAGAAACTAAATTACCACAATCACATAAATAAGTTGTAACAAATTAAATTTAATTCACATAGCTACATTAGAGACAGCAACGACAAAATATCCATGAATACAATTATTTTTAACAAATTCAAGTTTTCTGTCATAGTAGGGGAGCCCGGGATGGTAAATGCGTAGGTACTCGAGTACTATCAACTAAGGTAATTGTGTAATGCAGCAAAGAACATTCTAGATCACGTCAGCTTTAAGACAAAATTCGTATCAGTCCATTCGCTTAGCCTCATACACACAGCCACTTAAATTGTATAACACTCCTTATTTTCCGTATGGGGCCAAAAATGATTTCAGTTATAATAAAACAAGTCATGTCTAATGTGTCTCCGATGAAGAAAATATGTTTATCAGTCAGTTTTCCATAATTGCTGATGCTGTATGCTATATTTCTCTTTAAAAGTGTCAAATATATAGCACTCAAATTGTTAGATTATTGAAATGTACATATTTTGACTATAGATTTTGTCGATTGAATCAGATGAAGAAAAAATGACTTGTGGTATTTATATTTATAGAATTAGGAAAAGCCTATAAATACTAATATAGACATTAAATTAAAAAAATGCTTAATAACAAATTGTGTAATGCAGCAAAGAACATTCTCGATCACGTCAGCTTTAAGACTAAATTCGTATCAGTCCATTCTCTTAGCCTCATACACACAGCCACTTAAATTGTATAACACTCCTTATTTTCCGTATGGGGCCAAAAATAATTTCAGTTATAATAAAACAAGTCATGTCTAATGTGTCTCCGATGACGAAAATATGTTTATCAGTCAATTTTCCGTAATTGCTGATGCTATATGCCATGTTTCCTTTTAAAAGTGTCAAATATATAGCACTCAAATTGTTAGATTATTGAAATGTACATATTTTGACCATAACGAACCTACAGCACTTTACATGACTCTATTTTGAAATGAAATCAAAATAAAAAAAAAACTGTGAAAAGTCAATGAGAACAGAGACAGTGAGTGGGGATAACAAGAAAGTGTTAATGTAAAAATAAAAAAGGAAATGCTGCGTTGGTTCGATCTTGTGGGAAGAATATCAGATGAGAGATTGACAAACGAATGAGTATAGGTGCAGGATCTCGGGGAGACTAAACTTGATATTCGATGAAGGGGTAATTAACATGGAGGAATTTAAGCAAGTTTACAGGAATCGTTTGACTTGGTACTTGGTACTTTTGTCAACCACGCAAGGAACTTGGTGTGATAATTTGTGTATATGTGTTGAGAATATTTTTAAGCCAACCAATAAGTGGGGATATTTATAAAGATTTGATGTATATTAGAAATGTTTAATAACAGTACTAGCCACCAGGTATGTGTTATACTCTGAGTAACTTCTTAAATCCCCTCTTGGGCTCCCCTTCTATAACTAGTAGGTAGGCATGTTTCAATTATTGTTTTAATGTATCTGAATAGTAACTTACAGAATAATTTTCAAAAATGTAACTTTTGCCGCTCATTCTTTGCCTGCTCCGGAAGTATGTACGTGTGTGTGAAAATAAATATTACAAGGTAAATTTCACTAATTACCATCAAATAAAATTTCGTTGTTATATGGTAGGTAATCAAAAAAATTTATACATACATTCAACGAGTATAACATATACTTATGCCTAGCCTTGATGTTAGTCAACCTAAACCTTATAGATCATTGTCTTTTAAGACATTGTTTATCTCGACCAAGATAAATAGCAATGCGTCAATTGAAGGTTACAAGTATTTTAAGGTAATTGCCCTTAGGGGTCTATAAAAGTGTCATGTATATATTGATAGAAGAAGGCGTTGTTATAATCCATACTTATATCCAAACAAAATTATAAGCCCAAATTTGTAATTATATGCCCAATAATATAACAAGTCCAATTTATTCATAGCGCACTATTTTGCTTGTTTTGACATGTATATAGGTATACCTACATTTTTTTGGAGTGAAATAGTGAATTAAATAATTTTATTTAGATTCATGTACCTATATATGACACGTTTTGACATTGTCTTTGTGTAACATTCGTCCGCACTCCGCAGAGCTCTGAAAAATCACTGGCAAGCCTACTGAAGTATTCACACGAAAAAACTGGTAATGAGGAGCGTTTTTGCAACTTTAATGACATTAGGGACGTACTAAAGACAAAATTATGGAGTTTTATGAAAGCGTATATATATTTTACCAACTTTGTATATCTTTTTATTTTTTATTTGTGCCGCGAGTTTTTTTTCAAGTTATGGTGTATGGATTTTTACTTGACAGCTCAATTTGTGGACTTTTGGGGATATCTGAGGGCTCTTAAGTAACTTTTTCTCAGTCACTACAATATTGTGACTGAAAGGACACTGTATAAGCTACATTGGCTGACAAGTGTTCTTGTTTGTGTGAATAAAATAGATGGTAAAAGAGAAGTATTGTCTTTGTATGATTTAATTTACTAATTATGGTCACTCAGACTAGATGGTTGACATGTACTTAGTTTCGATAAGTACAGTACAAATACGCATTTAATGTGTATGTAGGTATATATGAAATAAAATAATATATTTATTAGATTAGCATAAGTTTAAATAAATTTTGCTTTATGAAGCCATACCTTAGTTTTTAAATACCTAAATTGTCTCCTTCACCATAAGGTTGTCTGGCAGAGATCGCTCTGAAGCGATAGGATCGCCTTCGTGCACCTATGTTAAATGTTATAAGTGAGTGTGAATTATTTTTAAATTTTGGTGAATAACGAAGTGTATTCATTCATTTATACGCAAAACATACTTCAAATAACTTTAAAGGAGTTAGATCTCAGTTACATCAAATGATATAACATATTAAGCAACTCAGATATCCAATGTCAACTCTAAACTATAAACTCAAATAAGTATACCACTAGCAGACCCGGCGAACGTCGTTTCGCTTGACATTTATAAATAACTACTAACAGTTTGTATTTGAACATTTTAAAGTAAAGTTTTTCCCTATTTTCCTGGGATATTCAACATTCAACATCTCCTGTCAATAACTAGCGCAACAAAAAAAAAATAGCAATTGGTCCATCCAATTAGGCGATAATAAGCAACTAAGATATCTAACCTCTGTTCTAACAGTATAATTGTTCTCACGTTGCTCTCGAGTGTTGTACATAAAATAGGTACTTATTTATAATAAGTATATATAGTAAATAATATATGTTGTTCGAGGAGTTAACGTATATGCCTAGCTCCACCTGATCAACGGCGAGGCTCAGGTTTGATGACTTTTTTACATTTAGATGTTTGCATTTAGATGTTTAGCTCTGGGTGTTTTTTAAATTTATTCTGGTGTTGTTGACTAGCACCGTCACATACGCAAATAGTTTGTTTACTTCGGACTTAGATTTCAATTGTGTAATTTTTCCATGGATATTAATATTTATTTATAAATATTATGTTTATAATTTACTGTCTTTCTCGTGACGTTGTAAGTTATTAAAAATTGTGAACTGCACGAAACGATTTACAACTCATTGGTTTTTTTGATAGTTTATAATTATTTCAAGACGAAACGTCAAATTGTATATGAAACAATATCGTTCAAAATCGGTCTAATCGTGATTGTGAAATTGAAAACTGTCCATGATTATTCGATACCGTCTGCACAACGGTCTTTGTGAAATAAAATGTTATTCTATTAAAAAGGGGTTAGATAGAGGGGTTCCCCGTGTTAGTGTGCTCCTTAGCAAAACCTACAATTTCAGCTGCTAGGCAGCTCGCAAAAGACGAACATAGGCTTACCGACACCAACACCGTGACATTTGAATAGATGGTAGAGTTTCGCAGCGACTCGCCGGGTTGGTACTACCGCCTTACTTATTCCAGCCGCCATAACAACAACACTTACCGTTGAAGTGTTCCGGTTGGAAAGATAAGGTAGCCGGTCATGTACTTTTGCTCTAGACCTAACATCCGGTCTCAGGTTGGCAACGCAGCTTTGGTGTCTCTTGAAGTGGCGTGAATTTCTTACCATCCAGAAATCCGTCAGCTTGTTTGCCTTCCAGTATCATAAAAAAAGTACTACAAGTAGGATCAATGATCCTTTTGTAAGTCGATCAAAAATGTAAAATACCGTTTAATGACGTGAATTTTTAAAATTTAAACGTCAATATCGACTACATGTAGCATTCATCACTACGCTTTCATTAATGTCGCCTTTTGATGTCCGCAAATGCATGTCGTTTTACAAAATGGACCAGAATAGATTATGAAGAGATATCATGATGTTATTATCTGTTTGAGGCCTTATAAAACTTGTAGAACTTAAAACAAGTTAGGCAAAATATTGTTGCCAATATACAAAAAAAAACTTAAAAGTTTTTTCGACAGTTTAATTTATTTGAAACTAGCTTTTCTCGCGAACTTCATGCCGTTCAGTTTGTATGGCAAAAAATTAAAATGTTGTTTTTCCCAGTTTCCTCACAATCGAAAAAGATAAAAAGTATCTTATGTCCTTTTCCAGCTCCCCACCAATTTTCAGCCTAATTGCTTCAGCCGTTCTTGAGTTTTAAATAGTGTAATATGTAAAATGTAATATATACATAGATCTGATATCGATTATTTTATTTAAATTTCGAAATTCAAATTAAATTATTTAAAAATGAGTTGGCAGAATCAAGGTAAATGTGGTATAGCAAATAAGTCTTTCTTGGTACGAGATATCCGTGGCCTAAAGATACGTTAGATGTTGTATAGCATAGGTAGCATTGCAGGACCATGGTGTTGTGCCAATTATTGTGCAAGTCTACGACCCACCTTAACTTCCGGACCATAACATGACACTGATAAAGTGACAGTGTTACATGATGGCAGTAATAGATAATACGGTGGATCTTTCACCCGACGTGTTACAGCAGGGCAGTTTTCCAATTATTATTATAAAGGAAGGCAAACAAGGATTTCCTGAGGGTAAGAAATTCACGCCGCCTAGAGACACCAAAGTTGGAAATGGTGCGGTTATAACCTGAGACCGGGATGTTAGTCCTCGAGCAAAAGTAAGTTTACCGGGAACCTTACCCTCCGAACCGGAACACGTCAACGACAAGCACGGGACGTTATGGAGGCAGGAATAAGTAAGGCGGTGGAACCAATCCGGGCGACCCAAATCTAGGAAGGTTCTAAAAGAAAAAACAATGCTTTGATGTAGTTGGTAATGTTAAGCGATTAATAAATTTTCCACGAAACTGCGCAAAATTGAAATAAATTATCCTTATCCTCGCCCCGACTTTTGATACAATTAAAGGTCTATAAGATCATATATTTACACCGTATTATAGTAACCACTACACTACCTTTCGGACATTACATTTAACAATAACAGTGATTTAGTGACACCCTAACGAAATTTAGGGTTCCCCAGGCAGTGTGGACACCCCACGCGGTTGAGAATTGATTTATTTATAGCTGTTTTGGTTCTATGTCTAGTATACTATCGAAACGTAAGGTTAATCTTGGATTTATTTTATTGAACAGTGGAAAAGTTTAGGAATAAAGATTTGATATTGATTATAATTCTGCTGTACATAAATTAAGCTTATTTTAAGTGTGTGCTATATTTTTGCCATAAAAAAATAGTGAAAAATTGTAATCGGAACATAGTGTTCATGCCTGCCGGATTCCGTTACGATCGGTTTAGTGGAATTAGCATGAAGCGCGGTCGGGATATAAACACAGGCGAACATTCTGAAAAGCTTAAAATATGTCCATTTGTAATCTCCGGCACCCATTTTGAAGTGAAAACTTCTTTAGCGGCGTTGCGCACTTGTTTACAATGGGTAAACATTTCTAAAGTCGCGTCAGGACACGTGACCTAATCGAAAATTCGTAAGACGTATGGGGAGTAAACAGCCGGCGCGGCGTAGGAGAGGAAGTATTCCCCTCTCTTTCTACGGCGCGGCGAAAATGTATGCCTGCGCCTGCAGTTTCGTTTAGACGGCGCAAGGTGCTTTCGCGAATGTTCAAGTTGTCATGTTTGTGTACGATAGCGCAATAAATGAACATTGTATTCTACCACATAAATGATAGTACTTTCATATTGATAATTCGTGCAAAATTATTCCCTAAACATTAAAAAATATCAAAAATGCACAACGTTAATATTCAAGTTTTCACTTCCCACCCGGAGTGTAACTCGTCTTTTTTTTTAAATATCTTCAATGTGCAAAATTTACTCTTACAGTTTTATTACATGTGTAAATTTGAAATTTATGCACTACCGTGTAGTGTTAGACAGAAAACTACACGGCCGATCGACCTAATCGTAATATATATAAATCTCGTGTCACAATGTTTGTCCTCAATAGACTCCTAAACCACTTAACCGATTATAATAAAATTCGCACACCATATGCAGTTCGATCCAACTTAAGAGATAGGATAGCTTACATCTCAATTTATCGCGGGCGAAGCCGCGGGTAACAGCTAGTTTTACATATAAAGTTAGGTAGACTGATTTATTTATTTAAATTAGGTTATTGATAGGGTGCTCAGAATTAACAGGTTTTACTTCAAACTGCCTTATATAAGTAAGAGACTGATTATCAGATTACTGTGTTGGTTTTTCTCTACATAAAGAAGATTGGCGAGCTTCCATACAATGTGAGTCTAAAGATAAGAGTATCGTAATTCGTACATCATTGCAATTGATGCATAGTTAAATAAATATTTATGGCTAGCTAAAAAGTATATGTAAATTTAGAGGAGAGTAGAAGAAGATATTCTAAAGAAAATTCGAAAAGACGACAGCGATAGAGAGAGAGAGAGAGAGAGAGAGAGAGAGAGAGAGAGAGAGAGAGAGAGAGAGAGAGAGAGAGAGAGAGAGGGATTTTTCCTTGTTTTGATTCGAAAGAGATAAACCGATTTTTAAGACATTAGCATAAAAATAAATTAGACCGTAGCGAAAAAACCAGCTCACGTATTATATTGGTATTTCAACAGATTTCGACAGAAGAGCTAAATAAATTATAGACGCGGATGTAGCAGCGGTCATAGTTAGTATACGAAAGTAAATATGTATCATCTTGCCAATATCCTCGAAATGTCGAAGGTACAACCAGTGCACTTACGATCAATCGGAAGATACGACGAATGTGACCTATCCTCAACCGGGTACTTTACCCATTCCAGTCCACAATGTTTTTAAAAACATGAAAAAAGTACGTTTAAAGTTCCAGGAATAAAACATGAGACATCATATAGTCAATATTTCAGTCAGTTTGAGGCATGATAAAAAAAAGTGTCGTCTACACTAAACACGCAAATTGTTTATTATGCTGTTGCCAAACTGAGAGTAGGATCTCAAGCCTCTTATATAAGAACCCACTTTCTAAATTAGAATACGACAGTGGCAAGATTTATTTGCTTTAACTAATTTTTAAAAATCTTACACAATATGCTTAAAACGCACCTATAACCTTTACGGTATTTAAAACATAGGCCGCGGTTACCTATTGTCATCAGAAGAGCCGTGTAATTGTTATACATACACATCTTCACGCCATGGTCCTTGCGGAGTAGGCAGTATGGAGTTCAGATTTCTACAAACCTGCCTAGCTTCTTTCGCATCTAGTGAATGTCACATCCTTTTATATAATCAAGCACGTTACACGCAACTTAACACGGCCTCAAATACCCGAGCGATTTAATCATAGAATAACGACCTAGTTTTCCCTAGGTAGCTCATTCCTCTATGTTCTTATAGAATATCTTATGTCATAAAAACGTTATCAAACTCTTAACACGTAAGAGAGCATATCCGTACGTACTTCACTGGTGTTAGAGTGCTTTGCAGCACTTACTGGGGTTTCATCGCCTTACCTATTTTTGCCGAAATATTGACTATCATATTCCGGTTCAGAGGATAGGGTAGCCGGTATACTTGTCAAATACCAATTATTCCGGTTACAGGATAGCGATGCACCTATAAAATCTATAGTGTCTATATCTATAAGCCGCTACTATTTGTGCGCTGTCTTTTGTCATAAAGAACAAAAACAAAATAAATGTTGAAGGACGTCC
>NJDC01000360.1:130476-155268 GCA_002245475.1 Calephelis virginiensis | reverse complement strand
GAAATGAAAAAAAAAAAACAAACACAAAAGGGGCAATTTTTTTATTAATAAACCATACAAGCAATTTTCATTTAAGAAAGGTTCTTATATGAACCTTATAAACAATTTACATTCAAGCAATTTTTATATTCCTTTTATATATGAAAATTGCATGTGTGGTTTATTATTTCATACTTCACGATTTATTAAATGTTAAATTTGAATTACTTTTCGTTTATTGATAATATATATAACTTAATAATATTGAAAATATGGACTCATATTTTTCATAATTATTTAAATTTGTGTACATTGAGTCAATCATTATTTTTGGCGGCATTTTTTTTTATTACTTGATGCCGCCGAATCGCTATGCTAACGTTATACCTCAGGCCCTGACATGACTTAAGTCGTCATTGATTTAATATGACTATTTTGAATCTTTTGAGCCCGATTTTGTGAAATCAGGTAACAACTTAAAACCTAATTAAATAAAACTTAGACAAGTTTTTTTTAAATTTAATTTGTTTTTTTTAATTTTTTTAAATTGTTTATTTTATTATTTTTGGCATAATCATTAGCTGCTATTAGACAATAGCAGCTAATGATTATGCCAAAAATAATAAAAAAAACAATTTAAAAGAATGAGGTTCTCTGAATAAAAGTAAAAAATAGTTTTTTGGCGTCATCGAAAGAAAACATTGTCGGTGATTTTTCATGATTAATGAATTTTGTGCTGTTGAATAAAACTGTCCAATTATGATGATGTTTTGTTCAGTTAAAGGTACACAGTGTAAGTTTGCAACTACAACAAGTTGCAAACTTAATGGCAAATAATATGACTAATGGCAAATGCTAACGCCCATGGCAAAAATTAAAAGGAAAAAAGTTGAAAATTTTTCGAATAAACAACTTTTTGGTGTACACAGTTCGATTTGTTCGTATACTGAGAGGTAATTAAACATTTTGAACAAATTAGGAGAGGGTAAACATTGAGTACAGCTTGGAATACTTTAACGCCCGAGGCGCCGCCTGTTCGTTCAGAATTTAAGTTTAAACAGTATAATTGATTAGTTTTTGCACACAAGTGCAAATTCAGTTAGCTTTACAGATTGAGTTTTTGTGAAGAATGTAATTTGGTGTGTAATTATTGGGACTTTTTATACTATTGGAAGTAAATAAGAAAACGGATTTTCTGAGCCAGGAATACGTGTTGCTTTTATACATCTTTAAATATTTTATTGATTTTTTGGTTCTAGTTTATTTCAAGTTGACAAATAACTAATATTTATGTTATCGCTTATGGTTCAAGATCCGAACATAAGTCGACCTGCAAAGAGCTGTTAATAGGATGAATCGATCATTTTTTTTAGAAAATATATTGGAAATGGATTGTTTGAAAAATCCTAGACAGAATACTTTTAAAAATATACATTTTCATCAAATGTTGCAATTTTGAAATATTTTTTTGTTTTATGCTGACCTAAAGTTTTAGACGTCTTAAAATGTGCAGAATTTGCGTTGCCTGTTATGTACCGGTATTGTCAGGTAGGTATAAATGAATATGTCTAAGCCAGTTACTTTCTTTTGAATGGATAATAGAAAAAATATATAGCAACATATGGGGCTGCTTTATTGTGAACACTTTGATAGTTGTCTGTAAAAAATTGGATCGATGAGAATTTTTTTCTTTAAAACTAAAAATATTCTGTCCACATTTTTTAGGCGATCCCTTTTTAACACGATTTCAAATATATACATTTGTTATAAAATCGGTTTGATTTTAGTATCAGCTAGGTGAAGTTCGATGTCTGTAGTATTTTATTTTTTAATTTATTTTGTTAATGATATAATTTAATTATGAATTTGATCAAAACACATTCAAAACATCTTATATTTTTCTTCAATATAACTATATACCTTTGTTCTGACCTTAATTAACTTAACAAAAAAGAATTATAGAAATTGGTCCTTCCATAAGCATGCGAAAACATTCATTTTCCTTTATTGGAAGACTAGCTGTTACCCGCGGCATTACTCGCACGGCAGTTAATATATTAACTGAGTATAACCTATTAATAACGACTTTTAAACAAACATTCAACCCCTATTTAACCCTCTTTGGTGTAGAATTTTCAGGATTGTCTAAAAACGTATATACTCATTTTTAATAAGTAGCCCAAAAATAAAGTTATAGTCTTGTCATATTTCTAACTTAAAAAATGACGGGTCTTTCATACTAGCTTTCATACCCTGTTGCACCTCCTTAGGGGAAGAATTTCCGAAATTACGTCCTTAGCGGGAGTCAACTCAATAAAACGACTCTAATCAGGAAATTTCGTGGCTGTAACTTTAACAGTTTTTTCTCGGCGATCATGAATCAGTCAATCAGGACATGTTATTTAATAAGAAAAGATAATACTACTTCTCACAGAAATAGATGTCCCAAATGATATCAAGTAAAGACGAAAAAAAAATCTATAACAAGTAAAAACAAAAACGAACGTAGTTGTACGAGTATTAATATCAAGTAAAGACGAAGCTGCGAATAACTACTAGTATTTATAAAATTATTCGTCGTAATACAGGTGTTTTGAACGTTTGTATAAGGAGTAGTGCATACCGCCACGTGTAATTTAGGACCGCCTAACGCTATACGTCTTTGGCCCCACGGGAGAAGTGACCCAATCCCCTACTATGAACATTCGATTGAAATTTTTAATAATATAAAATGCTAAAGTAGCAGCTGCAAAAGATCGACTTCGATTTTAAGTAAATCACCTATGTACACAAAAATTAGGTATATATTCCTTGGGAACACCACAAAAAAATTATCTTTATAAAAATCGGTTCAAAAATGACAGAGAAATCGATTCACATACATAAAACATTAACGAATTGAACATATATTTCTCCCTATTCGAAGTTGATTGAAAAATACACATCACTGGGCATAAAATATAGATTCCTTTATTCTTTGAACAGGATGTTATAGGTACATTAAGACAGCGGTACCTATGTCAATCTACCAACATTTTATTATAATTGAATAGTCAATGTGAGACGCAAAGGATACGAGTTTGAAACGTGCCTCAGACGATTTTTTTAATTTATGAAAACTTATCTATAACTGAATGTGGAATAAGTTAGGCAGGTCTAAAGGAATCGTGATACTTGATACTCTCTATCTATCTGACTATTTAAAGACGTGGCGTTAATTTGAATGTACAACAATCGAACTAACTAAATTATTTCATTTTTTTAATATCTAACTACGGTTGCAAAATGTGTCTATAACAAATAGTTTTAATACAATATGATGAGATATCCAAACAGCCTTACCGCAAAAAATGTAGACGCCTGTAAAACGCTGTTTAATAGATGTCTGTTGAAAAGCTTAAACATTCTTTGAACACTGTATATAATTGGTTTAACCTTCAAGTCAGTAACGTGTAACATGTTATAGGTTGGATGTCAATTTTAGACAGTGTTTAGTGAAACATGTGATCAACGAGTATTAATGTAAAGAGTCGGAAGTTGTTTTGAGTTAAATCAAAATACAACTAACATCAAAATATTTTTCTGTGTTTTTTTTCACTATATAAGTTTTTGTGAGTCGAATGTGTCCGTAGTAGTGGTTTAGGTTCATTGAAAAGGTCAAGATGGACACATTTTATTGTCGGGTGAAATCGAATTAAAATATACGTCCATCTTTAAACCAACGAGCATGAGGGAATTTTAGAATTTGTACCTAAAGTATGTTTATTTATTATGTTATATTTTCACAGATCCAGGTATTTCTTTTTATCAATTACCTTTTTCCTACAGGAATTTGTTGTTGCTTTTTACTGTGTTTAATAATAATAATAAATCATCTTTATTACACATAAACCTACAAGAGGCACTTGTGACGGGTCTATATAATAATAAATCTACCACCGGATCGGAACGCGGCCGCACACTGAGAAGATTCGGCAAGAAACTCAGCGGGCTTGTCTTTTTTTCTTAGTTTACAATATATTTACAATGATTTACGTAATGATACATTATATATTATAATGTTTAAACAAAGAACTCTTGATAGTAAGGCAAAAGTGGCCTATAATCATAGATATAAGAAGTGTGTCGCTATCCTGTGGCCGGGATATTAGGACTAGTTTCAAACTTCAAAGGCTAATATTCTCTTCGGAAGATAATGTCTCTGGAAAGATACTATCATTATGGTGGAAGGAATACAATAGGAATTTTTTCCCGTGTTGGTTCGGGCTTCTATGCAGAATAGACCTCCTGCCTTCCTACCAGGCGGCTCGTAAAAGGCAAGCATATTCTTACCGTCACTAACACCATGACATCTGACTGGGTGGTATAGTTTCTCAGCGAATCGCCGGGATTAGTACCATCGCTTTACCGTTTACGTGTTCCGTTTTAGAGGGTGAAGTAGCCGGTAAACTTACTTTTGCTCGAGTTCTAAAACTCCAGCTTCAGGTTGGCAACGCACTATTACCATTCATATTTTTAAATAAAGAAACACTTGTACTGTTTTATGTATCACTTATAACTTATTATTTTGTCAATAGCCTACCGATTTCGCTTGTTGTCGCTCTGTTGTCTAGCCGTTAGGCGTCAACCTTGTCTTCTTGATGTTGATTTTTGAGGGTTCGATCCCCGAGTCGGGCAGCAAAAAAAATTGGAAAATGTATATTTTCAATTTTCTAATAAAATTAACGTTGCCCTGAATTGGATATGTGCCCGGTTGGCGATAGGCTTGCTACCTTTCACATTGTGAGACTTAGTGTCTTCGGCTAGTCGTGGGTGACTGGTTGTGCATCTACTCACTCCTTCGAGGATATGGGCGTGAATATACTTACTTAAGTCTAATAGGAATTGGTTGCTCGAATGCTTAAAACCCATTGTTTTTTTTAAATCTAAACTGTTTGTTGGCTTCTCATTTGATCCCATGTCATTGAAATAAGAAAGTAAAAACTCTGTTTTATTGCATACTAGCTGCTACCTGCGGCTTCGCCCGCGTTTTCACAGAAACCCGGTGTGCGATCGGGATTAAAAATAGCTTATATGTTAATCCAGGTCACAATCTATCTGCCTTCCAAATTTCAGACAAATCCGTTCAGCCATTCGAGCGTGAAAGAGTAACAAACATCCATACATCCATACTTACAAACTTTCGCATTTATAATATTAATAGGATTTAATCCACCTTAAAAATTAAGATAGTTTCAATTAAATCTGAACAGTTGCAACAAAAATAACTTTAAAAACGTATTTTATTTAGTATGCCTCACTGAAAATGCGAACGTAGGCTAGTTGTATTATGTATATTAGTATGTTCTATAAGTACAATAGTACTTAGGTACTAACTTATTTCTAGCTTTTCGTTTTATATATATATTTAGCTTGCCATGAAAACCACTTAATGAAAGGGACATTAACTAGCCTTTGTTACTTCTCAGAACTATCTACTCGTAAAAGTCCTATCCGTAACCGATGGAGCAGTTTTGGAGATGAACCTTTATAATCTCTAGATCTAGATTTTTACTTTGTCTAGTTAGTCACTGACAGTCTATGGTTCAGTTTTGTTTTACTTAAAATGTACAGGTGTTTGCTATAAGCATTGGAAAAGGGTTCATGATTATTTTTTTATATAAGAGGAAGCAAACAAGGAAATGGGTCACCTGATGGAAAATGATTAGCGCGACCCACGAATATCCAAAACATCAGGAGTATCACAGATGGGTTGCCGACCTTTAAGGAATGAGTACGCTCTTTTCTTTGCGTTTGGATCAATAGCTTACGAAGATATGCACATGTGGCGCTCTAAAAATATTTAAACATTCGTTCCTGATCACTGCAAGAAAACTTTGTGATAGATATCCTGAACAACTGCTATGTTTTTTTTATGATTTTTTTGTTTTTTTTTATGAGAGGTCAGAGTACACCGCACACACATGGCTCTCCTAATGGTAATAAACAACCGTGGCCTATAGACACCATAGACGTTACAGGTTTGTCACTGTCACGAGGTGGGGCTGGAAAGCTAACGAAAAAAAGGTTCAAGTCAACCGGCTACCTGCAGACCGAAAATTTGTCTGAGGACCATAGATCTCGGTATTCCAAGTTTATTAAATGATTTTTTTTTATATTTGTAAAACATGTATGTATCTCCTGCTACTTTAGAACGATTTGTGTGATTTGTTGGGGGTATTTATTTGCACATACGAGGATAGGCAGAAAGTATCGACTGTCAAGTACGTGATCTTTTCAGTACTGCCTTACGTGCTCGACATTCATTACTCTTTTTATACAAACATGTCACTTTTGCAGACTTCTGAAAACACCTACAGATAATACCTTAGCGATTTGGTCGTCAAATGTCATCCTACCTAAATATAGAAGGATTACCTATATTTTTTGTAAATCTTTATTGTTAGTCTTAAACATATGGATTTTGTTGTGGTAAGAACTATATGGGACGTAGACATCAAAACTTGTGATTGTATAATACCGACTTGATATTAGGGTGTTAAGCCTCTTAAGTGAATAAGTATGTCGAACCTCTTGCCTTCATAGCAGCAGAAATAGATAAACTGGAAAAGGTTTTTAAAAAAACTGCCACCTATACAGATATTTAATTAGCTTTTAATCGGTGCTAAGTTGACATTTTATGAACAAAATTATAACTTAATCATAGATTAAACATTAATTGACATCTCGAACATAACAAAACGACCATAGTGCTTGATATGAAAATAATGTGCTTAGTCCTTAAGTCAGGTAAGTATACTCGTTTGCCTCCTCTTCTATAAAAAAAATACTTCTGAAAGTTATCTATTGAAGAATGAAAGCAAGAGTATAAGCTAAACGTTTAATATCTCACAGGAACTGTCAGAAATAACTGGTCAACTATTCTTACGTAACGGTACTAAGCAGTGCTGGATTACCCAATAGGCCAGACTAGGCCATGGCCTGGGGCCCCCGACGATCAAGGGCCCCCGAAAAAATTTAACATTTATTTTTCGAAATAAAATTTTTAATTTGTACATTTTTTATATTTTTTCAAATTGAAAAAAAAATATTCGTATTTATTTGTTATGTTTATTTTTATTTATTTTGTAATTAAAATCACCATTTGCATTTTTATTGAACCTTTACTATCCATTCAAAGATTTTTACTTGTTAAAAAAAATACTATGTTTACTATCACAAAATTAAAATAGGTAGATGAAGTTATAACACTGAAGACGCGCAGCCCTATCGCGTTTTGACGCACCGTTCGGCTGTAGGTATTTATTTCAAAAACAGATCTAGATGGACTACTGTATATTACATCACTGTGATCTCACTTTAAAGCGATTTTATTTTGCTTGTCCTCACACCAGCAGTCCTTGCAGCCCTAATCGACTGACTGGCTGACTTCTCAAACGTGTGTAATCAGCCTTATTTAACCCTATTGTAGCGTGTGTATGACTTTAAAACTTGAACTTAAAAGACAATTGCAGAAACACTGTTAGGGCTGAAATCTGCACTTATTTAGAGTGAAAGGCATTTAATAATTCAACGTGAATGCTTAATGCGTTTTGTAGATATGGATTATAATTCTGAGCCGTCTGATATGATTTAGCAATTTCAAACCACTTTAAGATTGAAGTATACATACGTACCAAAGTAAAACCCACTCTAAGATTGAAATATACATATATAACAAAGTAAAACCCACTCTAAGATTTAAATATACATATATAACAAAGTAAAACCCATTCTAAGATTGAAATAAACATAGATACCAAGGTGAAACCCACTCTAAGATTTAAATATACATATATACCAAAGTAAAACCCACTCTAAGATTTAAATATACATATTTACCTAAGTGAAATCCACTCTAAGATTGAAGTATATATACATACCAAGGCGAAACTCACTCTAAGATTGAAATATGTTTATGATGTTGTTAGATTATTACTTATAATGTTATTTGTACCAGGATTTGTTTGAAAAAATAAAACCTGAAAATCAACTTCCCAGGAGAAAATATCCTGTTTATTTCGGCCACGTGTTAAATACCGAAAGACAAACCAACTAAGTGTCGATAGCGGAAAGTATAATAGTCATAAGATATTGAAAAACTGACGACTGTACTGATGGTATGAAAAATCACCTATGGACATTGGTGTTATTGGTGTACGATCTTGTGTTCGCGGCCTTAAGCCATTAACGGCTCATAATAATAACCTAATTAAGAAAAGAGATCATGATATTTTAGATAAGTTGCCAGGCAACCGCTGCTATTTTTCAATAATTAACAAAAATATCTTAGCAACATAACTGTAGAAGGCTTATCCTTACCTGTAGAAAGGTTATTAATATTGGCTGCGAGTCTGCTTCTGCCATAGGACAGTTATATACAACATAGAACACGACAATGGCGATCACTTACCGCTAACGTTAGAGTGTTATTGAATTTATAACACGCTAACCAGTACGTTACGTATTGGTTACAGTGCGTAACGTAACAGTAATCAGTAACCATTTATGTATTTTAGAATGAATATCGTCGATTATCGTCGATTAAAGAATTTGACAGCATAGAACACGACATTGGAGATCACTTGCCTCTGACGTTAGCGTGTTATTAAATTTATAACACTCTAACCAGTACGTTACGTTACGTACTGGTTACAGTACGTAACGTAACAGTAATCAGTTACGTATTTTAGAATGGATATCGTCGACTAACACAAGCATGTTTTTATGGACTTTGACATTAGTTTATAATATATACCTATATATTACTAGCTGTTACCCGCGGCTTCGCCCGCGATAAATTGAGACGTAAGCTATCCTATCTCTCAAGTTGGATCGAACTGCACATGATGGGCGAATTTTATTATAATCGGTTAAGTGGTTTAGGAGTCCATTGAGGACAAACATTGTGACACGAGATTTATATATATTAAGATTAACGTAAAAAGTATATACCTATAAAATATTCCAAAAATCTAAAAATGGCTTGAATAATTACGTAGTATTTTGTTAAAAAAAATCCGTTATTAACATCAAACTACTCCGTTAAAAAATCTCGGATTTTAAATATCGGAGTTCTGAGCCTTTACCACAAATTATTATAGATTACAATCCGTTATTTACTTTTCGAAATCTATATTGCTTTTGGAAATTTGTTCTTACACTTACCAGTAGAGGTGATGTCCAAGTTTTTGCACAATCATTTACATAATATAAAAGCTCGTGGTAAGGGCTCTAATCTAACAAAAACATACCTGGACAAATTACATGAACTGAACAAGTGGTCTAGTGTGGTCGGACCTGACTTCTTGAGTTCCTGGGTTCGATCCCCAGATCGGGAAATAAAAAAATAGAAAATGTGTATTAACTATTTTCCAATAAAAGTAAAGTTGCCCGGGATCGGATATGTGCCTTGGCGATAGGCTTGCCACCTATCACATTGTGGGACTTAGTGTCTTCGACTAATCATGGGCGCCCTGGTTGTGCCTCTATCCAACAGACGAAACATGATAATTTCGAGTATTGCCCTAAATCTAGGGGCACAAAAATGAAGAGTAATGGTAACTACCTATCTGAGCAAATTTCTAGCACCTTTTCCATTTTGGTCCTATCCATCCAGACCTTCTGCCTTCCAGCCAGACAGGCCGTGAAAGGCGAGGAAATGTTGAATGGGCTATTACAAACAAGACTATTGGTAGTCACGGTCGTTCTTTAAGTTGTCTGGGTAGGGATCAAATATTCTACCTAATCTTCTTACCATTATAACAGTGTTGTGTTTAGAAACGAAAGTTAGGGTAGCTGGCAGACTTGCATCGACCTAACAACCAATTCAACACTGGAGAGCGATGGACCTACATCTATGGTGTGTAGGCCACGGTTATCTATTGCTATAGGGAGAGCTAAAACATCACTTACGACCTTACATGTAGTGCAAAAATTGTAGAGATTATTTTCCAAGTCTTACGGCCTAACTCAAACACGCGAACTATCTTTTAATCAGTGATTAAGTCAACATTTTCTTAATGATAGATTTAATGTTAATTAACGTCTTTACGTAACAAAGCAAGATAGTTTTTTTTATATATATACAAAAGGAGACAAACGAGCAAGTGGGTCACCTGATGGAAAGTGATCACCGTCGCCAACGGGCATCCGCAACAGCAGAAGTATCATAAATGCGTTGCCGACCTTTAAGGAATGAGTATGCTCTTTTCTTAAAGGTCCTTAAGTCATAATTGTTTGGGAATACCGCCCTCGGTAACTGATTCGTACAGTTGTAGTTCGCCACGCATCAAGATGGTGGGCATGATACTTTAAGCTCTGTCGCGAAGTCCGAAGGTGGAAATCAGCGGCTGGAGTTAAACCCAACAATTCCTCAGAACATTCCCCATGATTGATGCGGTAGAAAACATTAAGGGACCCAACATCTCTACGCAGCGCCAAGGGGTCAAGCCGATTGGAAATTGCCCGGTCATTGACAATTCGAATTGCTCTCCATTGAATGCGATCAAATGGAAGGATCTGGTACTGTGTAGCCCCTGCCCAGAGTTGGGAACAGTACTCCATATGAGACCGAATTTGCGCTTTTTAAAGTTGTAAACGATGGGTCGGCCTGAAAAACTGTCTCGCTTTACTGAGCACACGAAGTTTTTAGAGGCTTTTTTAGCCTTCTCCTCCAGATGACCACGAAATTGAATATCACTCGAAATGGCAATGCCAAGTAAACCAATGCAGGCTGTGGCAGTAAGGGAAACGCTCTCGAATCGACGAGATGCGACGAAGGGAATCTTTTAGTTATATATAAAATTATACATCTTATATATAAAATTCTCGTGTCACAGTGTGCGTGATTGAACTACTCCGAAACAGCTTTACTGATTTTCGTGAAATTTTGTGAGCATATTGAGTAGGTCAGAGAATCGGACAACATCTATTTTTCATACCCCTAAGTGACAAGGGTGACTCACTCCAAATTTTTTTACTAAAATCACTAAAAAATAGCAGAACAACGTTTGCGGGGTCGGCTAGTCTTATATATAAAATTCTCGTATCACAATGTTTGTTCCGGTACTCCTCTGAAACGGCTTGACCGATACTCATGAAATTTTGTGAGCATATTGAGTAGGTCTGAGAATCGGCAAACATCTATTTTTTCATACCCCTAAGTGATATGGGTGAGTCACTCCATTTTTTTTACTAAAATCACATTTAAAAAAGTAGCAGAACAACGTCTGTCGGGTTAGCTAGTCCTTGTATAAGTCTATGAAAATAATAAAACAAATAAAATTTTCTATTATTTCTATTTTTAATTCATTGTTTATTGGTTTCGAAATAAACTTTCCCTCTTTAATTATATAATAGTATAATTAATAAATTGTAAGAGAATCTACTAATGTCTACTTAAATGTATATCGAATTGTTGGAAACTAATCAAGTTGAATAATGAATGCCTTTGGTTGAATTCGATCTATTTATACTTATATACAAATAAATGCGTTGTGAATTTAGTTAATAGACTTTGGTTTCGTTCAGGAATGCACCATGTAATTTCTATTAACGTACAATTAAATCTGTATTCTAGTATATATAAATAATCCAACCCTTTATTTAACTTTTGACAGCTGTCAAAGTCATAGACTATGGCTGTCTCATTTATTCATACGGCGAAAATGAATTTTGTATCTGTCAAAATTAAATGAAAGTTTGAAATTCACATAATGTCTCATCATAATCTTTGTAAAAAATTAATAAGTTTGGTATGTAATGTTTCATATTTTATACTAATAATAAACAAGTATTAATTTTTGTACTTTATACTGACGTTTACATAAATTACATTATTTATTTTTGGCAAAGATTATGGATGCATGAAATTCGAAAAGTGTGATTTATGAACAAAATTTAATATTGATAGGCCCAATTTATCACATTTAAAGGATTCATGCTTTCGCTTCTCCATGAATTAAGCTGTGTTTCATGCTGTTTTGGCCCCTTACTTGATTATTTCAATATATTTTAAATAAGTCACCTAATTCGACTATACATCCCGTTTATTCAAATATAAAACAAGTTTGTGATATCTAAAAAAAACAAATTAGAACTTTATTCAAAGTTTTGAATATACATTAACATTATTTACTATTTAATACAAAAAAAACGTTGTTTCAGAATATTTACCAATAATGTTATCGTAGTTGTGATAAAGTTGGAATCCGCACTGTCAAATTAGGATGGGGTGAGCGAGATCTAAATTGCGTGACTTCATTAAAAATAAATTGTTGGTAATTTTGTTGCCTATTCACTAAATTCATTTCCAACTATTGCTATTTTATTTCAGTTTTAGTGCTGTGAAATTAGTCTGTACACATTACTACAGACGTTTAGTCTATTCCTTAGAAAACATTAATCCAAAAAAGACATAATTTGATATGACTGGAGCAATCTGACGTGTCCAAAGGCTTTTTTTTTATCTTAGTTGTATTTATTTTATTTGAAAAAAATGGCGTGCATCTAAAATTCGTTTAGTTTATGCATACCAGAATCTCTACTATTGTCTTCTACGTTTTTTTGTAGTCTCTTAATAAATTTATTCAAACATTAAAATTTTGAGCGTTTTCATTACAGCAATAATTAGCAATTAGCTTAAGAAAAATATACCCAAGCATTTCCATCGCTGCAGTCATGATAGGCAAATCCTCAATCCTGGTGGCGTCAACTTTTATTGTCTATTGAGGTTGATAACTAATAACAACGTCTTTTGCCCTGGTCAATTAAAAAAAATAACCGGCTGGGCCTGTATGCGCACGTGGAGTTACCATTACCTACACTTTAGCCTGAAGTCTCCAAGTAACAATTTTTTAATTTACGAAATCTAAAAGATACCAAAACCCGAAATCCTCTAAAACGTGTTTTATTTGTTGGAAACTAATCAAGTTCAGTCTATTTATATTTATATACAAATAAATGCGTTGTGAATGCACCATGTTGTAATTCCTATTACAACAATGGCAACAAATATTTTGAATTTGTTACCATTTAAGTCTCGATTTACGTCAGCTAGGGTCATTAGTTCAATTTCCAATTGGTTTTTAGGAAAGATTTTGACAAAATTATTAAAAAAAAACTATTAATGCTAGTGGTGGTAATGCCGCTCATACTAAAAAGACAACGGTAGCAATTCTATAATCGCGAATAAGTCTAAGCTAAAATTAAAATTAGCACATCAAATTTGTCATTCTGATTTATCTTGAAAAGTCAAAATAATCTTAACCCTATGAGCATAAATTTTTATTAACGTACATATTGTAAATATACTGTTTAGTTGCTTATAAAAACAAATGTACTTTTATAAGTTTAAGGTTAATTTAGTTTAGTTTAGTTTGTGCTAACAAAATTAATACCATAAAATCGTTGGATGTTCTTTATTGTTTCAAATTAGTTTTTAATAAATGCTATATGGTTTGCAACAGCAATACTTATTATGAATCCAAGTGCGCAATATTAGCACATTATTTTAACCACATAAAACTCTCATAATCGATTTGTAAAATTTTTTTGCGAGAAAATATCAAATTTTATTTTTTAATGATTGATCCTTGGTTTCAATGTGTTTCCTTAAAAAATGCTATGTTTTTAGTCTTTTGAAACAAAATAATAATTAATTTGTTTACAAGTTACAAGTTTAAGAAATTTTTTTTGAGATAAATCCCAGAACATTAGTTTTTTGCCATTTTTACGAAAAATAATTTTAAAACCTCGATTTTTA
Organism: Calephelis virginiensis; assembly: GCA_002245475.1. Lineage (NCBI taxonomy): Eukaryota > Metazoa > Arthropoda > Insecta > Lepidoptera > Riodinidae > Calephelis > Calephelis virginiensis. The sequence continues at coordinate 141,485 of NJDC01000360.1, read as the reverse complement.
AAACTGGTGGTTTAGTACGATAAACCACAAGGCACCTGGTGGAATGGTAAAAAGATTCAAATGAAAAATCACCATTTTTGCTTGTATTGGGGTATTTTTAACAGTGGTTATTATGTTAGAGGATTGTTTTCGAAATATAACATCATTGGTATAAAGACACATTTCGTTAATTTGCTGGTATTCTAAATAAATAACCTAAAATTAAAGCCATGACTAGACTTCGTAAGACTTATGCAATCAAAGTCTACATTAACTCTATATTCAATAAATACTTACAATTATATTATTCTAGTTAATGATAATTACAGATGAAATAGATTGCACGTTTTTTTACTTACAATAAATTCTATATTTACAAAATATCATTTAAAAATATTATTTATAAATCGCAAATTTGTCGCTCAATTTTAAGCATTTATGTCACGAGTAAACTGTAAAAGTATAAAATCATTTTAAAAAGAAATTTCCAGTTTGGCCTCCACGAAAAAATGGTTTAATAATACTTTTTGCATTACTGGCATTATTTTTTTATTGCACTGGTATCGTTTCCCTCAACATTATTGTTTTACTAGTATTATTTTTATTTTCATAATTGCATTACTGGTATCATAATCGTCATCATTATTGCATCATTGGTAAAGTTTTATTTATATTTCTTGCATCAATAGAAGTTTGAAACTCAGGTTTGCTGACTTTTTGTCATTAATCGCAATTTTACTTATTTACAATGTTTTAATTGCTATTTTGGCTAAATGTTACTAATAACGCTTACACCTAGAAATTGTGCCATTGTATTTTCTAATTATTAAACAAAATTTGTAATTTTATTATGAAATCTCATAAAAGTAGAAAGTAGAATTTATCTACAGGCTATTTTTAAAATATTACACTAATTATATTTTGTACAAGGCTCAATAACACAAGTTTTCTTATAAAGAAAATGTTTACAAAAGAAAACCGATTTTCAGGGCAGTGTCTAGCAAACTCATAATAGGATTTCACAACAAGTTGTTAAAATATAATCAAAATAACAATAGAATATTACAAAATCAACACTCCCTGCCCTGAATCTATTTTCAATTGAATATACATAATCGTGTGTTCTTTTGATGTTTTGTCCTGTTATTACTGCTTTTAAAACGCAGTGATAATGATACTAATATTAAACACAGATATTGATATTTGCAAGGCACATTTTCTTAAAAATCCTGATTTTTAAATTTCCATGTACAAACTAGATGCTCCAAAGACACCAAAACACGGCGCGACACAAAAAAATGTGATGAAGCGAAGACTATCACTCCTATAACTACAATCTTTAGCATACCCTGTGTCTCGAAAATTAATCATAAACGTAAAAACATACATAACAAAATTGTTTCTGTACAATATCTACACTAGCAAAAATCTGTAACTTCTCGAAAATCAGAGCTCAAGTTTCTTATGGATAATATGAAAGGATGTTATTGCTTTTAAAGGTTTATTGGCGATGAAGCGCCGTCGCCGATGTGACCGTTTCAGCCAAGGTCGGGGCCCATGGTATCGCGGTCAGCTGCTCAATATCCGTACCCAGATCCTGGGTAAAGAAGAGCGGCGCCGCCTCCCGCCGGTCAGTGTTGCGCAGCGAATTTCATACGTTTCTGTTTCTGTCGTTGGTTGCAAAACCAAACCCTGACAACGTTTTTCTTTAGATCTAGTTTTTCAGCGATTGCAGCTATTTTTTCGCCTGATGGTCGCGGCTGAACTGCAAAGTAGGCTTCTAGACTTCTTTTCTCTGGTGCCGCTATCGAAGTTCTCTTTCTCTTCTTCTCACCCGCTGGTAAGACGCTTGGTGCGTCCGGATCACGTCTTTTATTTTTCGCTTGTGCTTCTGCTTCCTCTAACCAAGCCTGGAGTATTGGTTTTAGCGCTATCATATTATTGTGACTCAACGTAAGGCTTTCGAACCGACAGATTGTGCTTTGTGAAAGGGCACCAACACCTGGTAACTTTAAATTAGCTAATGCCTTGCCTACGTCTGCTTGTGTGACTCCAAGTTTGATTCGTCGTTGTTTGAATCTTTCTGCGAAGGCTTCTAGTTCCCTTGGGTCTGTATCTGTGTCGGGATGCAATGCTGCGGCTGGGTGTCCAAGATGCGCTGGAGGTGCATGTGCTAAGCCGCCCGCGTGATGATGATGATTCATTACATGATTCATTGCGCCGTACCCATGGAGTTGATGATGAGGAGGAGCACCTTCTCCCATTGGTGCTAAGGTGGTCATTGAAGAAGACGTCAGGGGATCGAGCATATCCAAACCTTCCATGCCGTGGTGGCCCATCTGTGGAAAGAAAGGCTTTTTGAAACTCTTTTTATCATACTGTCAAATTCCGTACCATTTAGAGGATTACTATAACTAGGGGGACAGATTTTATTGTCCTCTGCCGAATTAACTTCTGCATTCATGTTAAATCAGACGTTTTATTGTAAATAAAGCGGGGGGTGGCAACAATAGTCGCACTTGGGGATATGGAAACATAAACAATCATCTTTGTGCAGATTTGCACTCATTCTTTATGAGAGCAAACACTTGTATTTTCATAGAAGGGTGCGTCTGTTGTGACGTTGATTGGTAGCGAGTGTTCTACCAATATGCTCCTCTTGTTGACCGGCTTTTGTAGTGAAAATGAATGTTGGAGTGTTTAAGAAATGTATCCCATATGCATATTTTGTTTAAACTATTATTATTATTTATATTTTTATTCACATCCACCTTACAAGAGGCAATTGTGACGAGTCTATATAATACTAAAACTACCACCGGATCGGAACGCGGCCACACACTGAGAAGATCCGGCAAGAAACTCAGCAAAATTCTATACAAATTTATTAGTTATACATCATACATCATTACTAGTATGAGACGGTATGAGTAGCAATTAATCCCAAGCATTCTTAACCGACAGACATTCAGTAACGGTATAGTAAATTTTTTTATGCAATTTAACTTTGATACATTTTTTTAATTTATTCAATGGCAGGTCTTTCAAAAATCGGGAAGTTTATTGTAATAAAGCGTGTACATTGGCCTATGAAAGAATGACTAACTCTGTGGAGACGGGACACATGCACAGCAAGATATTATTGGAAGGATTCTAAAATACAACTTATGGGTGACAAGGGTTCAACAATTATGAATGAACGAAAGTAGTCAATTATTATTACCGCCTCGATTTCGATCGGTTCGATTCCCAACGGGGGCAGGCTTTTGAGTAATGAACATTTAGATGTCTGCATTTCTGGGTTTGGGTGTTAATTAAATTTATTCTGGTATCTATTTAAGTATTTCTATGTATTAGAATCGTTGACTAACACCCATAACACAAGCATGTAATTTGCTTAATTTGGGGTTAGATTGAATTTGTGTTACTTGTTCGGGAATATTTATTATTGTTATTATTTATATCATGTCAATAATTAGAGTACCGTAAAAATGAAAAAAATTGACTTCCATTTTAATAAGTAAGTCTAGGTACATAAACATTAAGTATTTTTATCAATTTCCTATCATAAGATCGAGACTAACTCGCAATTGTACTACCTCGAAAGTACGCTCTATCAAATAAAAAATATTCTTTTAATTGTTTCAGAAATTACGGGGAAGTTAACATAAAATCGTCGACGACAGTATACATTCTATAGAAATATGTCCTATTAATATTATAAATTCGAAAGTTTGTTAGAATGTATGTCTGGATGTTTTTAATCTTTCACGCTCGAATGGCTGAACGGATTTTTCTGAAATTTGAAACACAGATAGGTTATGATCTGGATTAACGTATAGGCTTCTTCAAGCTACTACTTCAAGATCGCACAACGGGTTCCTGTAAAAAAGCGGGCGAAGCCGCAGGCAACAGCTAGTACTTGAATATTCTTTACAATCACTGAGACTTAAAAATACTGTTACAGTATACTGTTACAGGCATCTATATATCAACAGTATTTCTGAGTCTGAATCTGTGTTAGAATAAACAAATACATAAAAACATTTTTTTTCGTTATAAAATTAGAAAAAGCAATATATCCGAAATTCAATTAGAAATATTGTCAATAATTGTCTTAATGGTGCTAAGTAGCCATATTCCAACAGTATTTCCGAGTCTGAATCCATGTTAGAAGAAACAAATACATAAAACCGTTTTCTTTATAAAATTAGAAAGCAATATATCCTAAATTCATCTAGAAATATTGTCAATCTACTTAGGAACATTTATCACCGTATCTACACGCTACGGGTCGTATGTCTTTCGGTAACAATTTTTCCGTGGCGCGTCCGAGGGGTGGCATGTTGGTGCCCTGTACCAACATTTTCCCAAAGGTGCGGTAGATCACCATTATCCGGGTACTAGTCGTGTGTTACACGGAACATCACATGTTTGTAATGATTCGGATTATTCTTTTTATTCAGTTCTACTTTTATAGTGTCGTTAATAAAGTTTGGTTTACACATTTTTATCTATCATTTTTACTTTTCCACAATCCTACTAATATTATAAATGTAAAGTTTGTTTGTTTGTTACTCCTTCACGTAAAAACTGCTTAACCGATTTTTATGAAATTTGGCACAAACAAATAAGGTAACTTGGAGTAACACATAGGATAGTATTTATCCCGAAAAAATTATCCTTTGGGACTATTAACCAAGCAGGCAACGCCGCGGGCAACACCTAGTTCACTATACAAGTTTGGTTAACACATTTTTTGACAATCATTTCTACTTTTTCACAATACAATGTAAAACATTGCATTTTGAAAAATACAAGTGTATTATACACAATGTGATAAAGAATGGGGCACAATTTTAAACAACACTTGTACTTTTCCTCGATGCACTTTATGTAAGAATTTTGGTATCCGATTTCACTTTTCACAGCATATTTAAGTAAAACCAGCCAGCTAGTATATACATATAAATTTGTTAAATTAAAATGTGTTGTCAAATAATAGTGTAATTTAAAAAAGTGTATACAAAGAAATTCCATCAAGTGTCGACGACGAGAATTGTACATTATTAAAGGATGGTTCAAATAAATAGGTACATTGTATGATTTTATTAACGTTTATAAAAAATACAAATAATTTAAATGTGAATCAAGTATAATGTTAACTGTTTTTCTAATTTAAACAATATATGAACACAATTATGTTACATTAACCGGGTGTGTTAATTTACTTAATATATAAAACTTCACATGTTGCCACTAAAAAAAGTTGCAAAACATGTTAAAAAAATTACAAGTTGCTAATGAATCGTATTATTCGCGATACTTAGTTCTAAATTTATAATCCATCATTAATAGTCTGGTTTAAATGGAGCATTATTTGCAAATGTTCACGTGATAATAATAATAGACATTATCCTAATAATAATCTTACATAACATGGAATATCATATGCTTGTTATTTCGGTTTAAGTAGATACTTTACTTTTACTTTTCACGAAAAGTTTGCACTTTTCGTGATGTAAGATATTATCCGGTTAATAATAATTTGTAACATTAATTATTTGGATTGTTCTCTCTACTCATGTCAAAATATAGTGGCTAGTCGTGCTGCCTACCCGTTCGGGAATATAGGTGTGAGCATACGTACATTATCCATTTAAAAACGTATAGTGCGTTATTTATGCTTTGGTTAAGATAGAACATTATCTGCAAACTTTCACGTCATAATAATGCTAGATATTCACGTGCTTGTTATTATTTGCATTGTTGTCTCTACTCATTTCAAAATTTAGTGGCTAGCCGTGGGTACCTGTTTGTACGTCTGCCTACCCGTTCGGGAATATAGGTGTGAGCATAGGTACATTATCCATTTAAAAACGTATAGTGCGTTTTTCATAGTTTGGTTGAGATAGAACATTATCTGCAAACTTTCACGTCATAATAATACTAGATATTATCCGAATAATAATCGTACGTATCATAGAATGTCATACGCTTGTTATCATTTGGATTGTTCTCATTGCTCATCTCTAAATTTAGTGACTGTACCCACGGCTAGCCTAGCTGGTTTGTACGTCGGCCAAACTTTTGGGGATAAAGGCGGGTTCACATACTTTATTTAAAAATGTATACTGCTAAGTATGGATGCTGCTTCTTAATAGTTAGGTTAAGATTCACGTCATAGTAATACTAGATATTATCCGGATAATAATCATGTGTAACCCAGAATATTATACCATAATTATTTGGTTTGGTCTCTTGGTTCTACATTTATATTGTGTTTATATTGGTTTTTATTACTAATATTGGTCCTAAGTAGATATTTTACTTGCAAAATCCTTGCCTGCCGTGGATGTATTCCGGTTCGGAGGATAAGGTAGCCAATAAACTTACTTTTGTGCGAGACCTGACATCTCGGCCCCAAGTTTGCAACGCACCACGTTTGTTGTCTCTAGGCAGCGTGAATTTATTACAATCAGGAAATCCGCCTGCTTGTTTGCCTTCCAATATCATAAAAAAGGAACACGTGATGGTAAGGCAAAAGTAGCCTATAATCATAGATGTTACAAGTGCGTCGTTGCCCTGTGGCCGGGATAGGCCTAGTTTGAAAGGCTACCCTTCTCTTTGGAGAATACTGGCTCAAAAGATACTGACACTATGGTGGAAAGAATATATAAGGCAGCTAATCCTTTTCCGGGCAAGTTGCTGTTTGCCTTCCAATATCATAAAAAGTCGATATTAATATTTTGGACAACATCTATCGGTTACTAATAACATGAATACGGCATACATGTTTAACATACATGTTTAACATAGAACACCACGTGCTTAATGCTTCGGATTATTTTATTCCCTCTCAGCTTGCATGTCTACTGCGTCGTAAATAAAGTTTGGTTTAAGTATATACTTTACTTTTACTTTTCACGAAAAGTTTGCACTTTTCGTGATGTAAGATATTATCCGGTTAATAATAATTTGTAACACAGAACATCCCGTATTTTTGATTAATTTAAAGTATTACCTTACTGGCAAAATTTTTAGATATTAGTGTTAAAAAGTAATATTATATAAAAAAAAACATGTTGTCACAGATTCGGATTGTAATTAATGCATAAATAAAATCATTTATTTCAGTTCCTTGGCCCATATTGATATCACCTATAAAAACACACAAAATTAAACAATTCTGTAAATTCAAACAAATGTAAAATGTGAGTAAATTAAAAATTAAATTGGCTTATATTAAAACAAATTAAATAACATTGCAATAAAATTAAATGAATCCAAATTTATTCTTATTGAATTAATTGAATAAAATAAATTTGTTAAAAAAAGAGAAACATGTTAGACTAGCAATAAATTTAATTCTATGCTTCAGTAGCTAACATTTTCTTTTAGGAATAGGGTTTGATACGTGAAGATTATAGCAACGCAGCATATAGGGACTGTCATACTTAACTGCGATTATTTATAATCTTATGGCATTGGAATTGGGTAATTGTAAGTAGAGCTTCATTTATGTCTATTTTTCAATTGTATTTTTTGCTAGATATAAGATATTGTTCGGGTACTAACTGTATAAGATGTAAATACCGGAACATGACAGACAACATCTGGGCACTTATCTAATCTTCAGGAAACGTCGTTTATAATAGAGATTTAAAAAACGTATTTTTCCATAATTTCCCGACCCGGGAATCGACCCTGGGACCTTATGAAGTCAAGACTATTATCGGAACACAAGACCACGTTATTTCGTATTTTTTTGCAATATTATAGTATTAATTTTAACTGTGAATATGGATGTGTAGGTACCCAGGGACACCTAGGTTGACATTCCACGATCAGAAGTTAGACAGGTTTGTCAGGATCGTGAGGTCTGGCACTCGATACTCTCTGCCTACCCCGTAACAGACTTGGCGTGAAGTTAAGTATGTATATATGTATGTAATTTATACTACACTACACTCTCTGTGGTTTAATAGAACAGTTTTGCCGTTGGCTACCTGAAATCGATACCGGGTTCGATTCTCAGGTCGAATACCTCAAAACTCAGCTTTGTGTTTTCAATTTTCTTACAAATATTACATTAATCGGGGCCTTATAGAAAGTGACCACCTAATCACCAATTAAAAAATGATTAATTACTTTCGGCTACTAGTGTGTGTTCTAATTTTTCCTCTTGTTTTCATACGGTTATACTTTTTTTTATCAGGTACTAGTCTTTTTTAACGTTTTTGTATTTTTACATTGTTTACGCGTTTGTTTTAGTAATTTTTTTTTTTTTATTTAACTGCACATAGAAATGATTAAAGCTTAAATACGTAACATATTTAAAATATCTGTGTCAATATGTTGTTACTTCTTAAGGTACGAGTTTTGCGTTTTGCAATTACTTTAAGGTCTTATAAATTTTCTTGACTCATTCAAATGCTCAAATAATTACAGTGTTTGGCACTATCATGCTCTAGTCCGTAGAATAGTTGCTAAATTTGCATATTAGGCTTAAAGCTGTGGCCGCAAGATAGCGACGTAATAACAACATCTACGATTTTTAAAGGCCACGGTTACTTCTTAAGATGATATTATGACTGTCGCCATAACGTCATGACGTTTTCCGGTTTGGAAGGTAAGGTAGCCGGTAAACTTACTTTTGCTCGAGTTCTAACATCCCGGACTCAGGTTGGCAATGCACCGTTATCACTTTTGGTGTCTCTAGGTGGCGTGAATTTATTACCATCAGGAAATCCGTCTGATTGTTTGCCTTCCAATATCATAAAAAAAATGAGCTTTCTGCTCGTTCGCTGTCTTGTCACATAAAAAAGTTAAGAGTAGAGTCAATATAAGTAGCCAGCAATTTCTCGTAATAACATTATGGGATATGAAACATGTGCTGTGAAATATACCTTATTTTAATAATCAGTAATTAAAAACGGCGCTTAAGCGGTGGTATACAGGTGTTTAAGTCCCTAAGTACCAACAATTTGTTGAAGCACATGCGAAACCGGGGGGTGACAGACATTGATGGGGGCAGCGCGTATGTCATTGTATAATAACACTACACCCCATTTCTGTGTCATTTTCGAGACCGAATGTGCAGTACAGTCACGTTCTTAAAATATCGATATCGATAATAATTATTTCGGCCATTTCTAACACAACTAGTAACGTTTACTTTTTATAATAAATATTTTTTTTGTTTTTATTTAAATGAACTGTTTACTTGTTTTTTTTTAATTAACCACATTTAAAAACAAGTTGTTCATATAAATATTCTCCTATATTTCTGAAGCAAGCAAAGGAATCGTAAAACAAAGTCAACATTGTTTTATTTTTGACCGACTTTGAAAACGGAGCAGGTTCGAAAAAGGAGGAGGTTAGATATTCGACTGCTACATTTGTTATTTATGATAATTGATTTCTATGTCATTTCCAAACCGATTTTAAGAATTCTTGTAGTACTTAAAATAACCTACTTCCGAGGTGATATGGTCACATTGCCACCAAGTTCGGATCTGATTATGGAGTCCCAGAGAAATAGCAGAGAAGTTTTCTTTTGGTGTATGTAGATAATTTACTTATTGAAGTCGATGTTGGTATTTTGCAGTTTTAATGCGCTTAAGTTATTATTAAGAACAACAAACGGAGGTTTCTGTAGATAATAATATGATAATAATAGCATAAAGCAATAAGGGACGTTTTTACGTCCCAGGATTCAATTATTTTGAGTTAGTTTTTAATATCAGACGATTTAACCTTAACTAAATCAAAGTTAAGTAATAATATTTTAACCGATTACTAACTTTAACCCAGGGACATCTGCAAATTCAAGTTATAGTTAAAAACCCAATGGTTAAATTGTGAAAACTTTAGTTATATTTTTTGTTTATGGTTTCAAGTAAACTAATATACTTATCAAGAAACAAAAAAAAACTAAAAAAGATCGGTGGCATATTGTCACTAAGCCGAATATCGAATATAGTTTCAATAAATTGAACGCCCATCACTAGTACTACGTATGCAAGTGGATATTAAATGAATTATACTCCGTTAATAGTGATTTGTATCGCTCCGTTATGATTTGAACAAGTGGCCGAATTTATTCGATGGGGACACTACGAGTAATTTCATTTTAAGTTGTCTCTTCTATTGTGATAAATCAGGTGGGATTTGTTTTTTGACAATAAAAACTTTTTTGTGACGTTATCAAAATTTCGAGACAGTGAAAAAAAAATATTTTATTTTGTTTATTCATCTAAGAGCGTGTCACGACTTTACTTAAAAATATTAACAGTAACTTCAGATTGCGTATTTATTACTATTAGACTCCGTTTCCTTACCTTTATTACACGATCACCTTACAGTACCCTACAGTTACTTTAAAATTATATAGTACTAGTTTTATCCGCAGCTTCGCTCGCGTTTAAGCCATTTAAAATTTCCTTTTTTACTTTTATTATTTCCAAGAATTTTTGTACAAATTTTCATCGGGATGGGTTGAGTAGTTTTTGGGTTAAAGTTTAACAAACAAACTTACATTCGCTTACATCTAGATATTGTTTGTAGGGATTTTACAATCGCATAGATTTCATAAAGTAGACATAAAAATAACCTCGTGTTAATTTTAATTTTTCCCGTGTTGGTCCGGGCTCCTTTGCAGAATAGACTATCTGCTTTCCTGCCAGGCAGCTCGTAAAAGGCGAGCATAGGCTTACCGTCACTAGCACCGTGATATCTGACTAGGTGGTAGAGTTTCGCAGCGACTTACCCGGATTGGTACCACCGCCTTACCTATTCCTGCCGTCTTAACGTCACGGCGTGTTCCGGTTCGGAGGGAAAGGTAGCCGGTAAACTTACTTTTGCTCGAGGCTTAACATGCCGGCCTCAGGTTGGCAACGCACCATTACCACCTTTGGTGTTTCTAGGTGACGGGAATTTCTTACCATCAGGAAATCCGTCTGCTTGTTTGCCTTCCAATATCATAAAAAAACTAACAATAAAAGTTCAATATGTTGTTTCAGATGTCT
>NJDC01000360.1:41147-78927 GCA_002245475.1 Calephelis virginiensis | reverse complement strand
TCCTAAGTCATAATCGTTTGTGAATAATACCTTTACCATGAGTTGCTATAGATTACGTTTAGAAACTTACGAAAATCTCTAGCGCATTTGGTCTGAATATTTAGTTCTCTTAATTACCAGTAGAGGCGCTGTTTAAAGCCTTTATTTAAATAGTTCACGAAGACGTTAGCGAGTATATTGCCATAAACTCATGGTGAGGCCTCTAATGTCAATGTTAATACCCAAGGCCTACTGGATATTAAGTGGATAGTGGTCAAATCGTAAGTCGTTACTAACGCTTTGTTGTCCTCTTATAGCAACCACAAGTGATAGGCTTCAATGATTAAGTTAAAGTTTGTTGTGAAGTTCAGAACAATAGCAGATAGGGACTCTCAACTTGAAAGTGAAGCAAAAAGAGCGAAGCTTATTAATAAAATAAATGCGAGATTCTATCTGATATACATTCACGGGTAAACTGTGGGACCTATTTTGATCACGTTTTATATGTGTATAGTTATAGACTCGACTGCAAATATAGGTAAATTCAAATATAGAACACCTTTTTCAAACATGAACCCCAAAAAGACTATATAGGTGAAGGATGTCTTCAAAGGTGTCGGTGTTTACATGGTATATGAAAATAGGAAAATTAAAAACAACATTGTGCAAAATTGGATGAGTGCCTGTAGGTGGAAAAACTACCAGCAACTGTTCAAATTTCCAATCTTGACTTAGTTATTTTTATTAGTAAAATTGTAAAATTATGATTTTCGTTGCTCGACCCGACAATCCCGGATAGAACCCAAAACCACGTGCAGGCAAATCCAACACCTGACTGCTACACCTAATAATAATTTACACAGACACTGAAAATCTACAAATGCTATTAAAAATATTAAAGAACTGAGTTAGTGAAAATATTTTTAAAAATCGACGCAGGTTGCAGACACGTTTCTAAAATTAAAAGAAAATTAGAAATCACAAATAAATAATTATCAACATGTCGGTGTTTTTATTTACTACTACAAAAAAATCACTATTTCAAAGATTTGAATCCAATCGAAAATATATGAATGAATGAAATCCGACTTAAAACCAAGGATATGTTTCAGCAACATCTGTCTCAACGTCCAGTAGTTTTTGTCAGTAACCGACAAAGATATTAATAACAAATATATTACAAAAAAGAAATAAAAAATAATAAGATTTTAATAACCCTTAGAACAGAGACCATCCCTACACAATACTTAGCAACCCCTTTAGGTTTGTAAAAATATAATATTGTTTTCCCATTTCCCCTGCAATTTTCATATTCTTTTTTTATATAGGATCATATAATAAAAACAATAACTGAAACAAAAATAGGGATAAGCAAAATCGGTACATCCGTTCAGACGTAATGCGATGACCACGTGAAATATTTTTAATTATTTTTTTACATATCTTATATAGATATGTGTATAGATTATATTTACGTTTGGTCCTTGGAAATAGAGAGTCAGTTTTTGCACTTTTACTGGCATTCATTATTGTATGTAGACATATAGTAGGCTAGAGAGGCGAAAGCTGCTTTTCATTCCAGTACTTAACTGAGTTCCCCGTATGAGATCTAAGTAGCGTTAACACGCGAGCATAGCTGCGGGCAAACTCTAGTATTTAAAAAAATAATCCATTTTTAATGAAATGGTGACATCTGACAGATAATACGTATGTTGAAATTAATGGTTTTGGCCTTTTTTTAATTAATTAATCGAGAGAAAAGATGAAAGCACTTTACATAAGCACTGTATCATGTGAACATATTTAATAAACTTTGTCATGGTTGATGGCATTTTATATAATTTTGTTCTGTAAATATGAACAAGTGATTTTGTGAAGATATTAGTGTTCAGTATTTATTCGATGCCACGAAATTCCAATCAATGAGCTGACGTAAAGATGGTACCGCTTTACGTAATACTAGCTGACCCGGCAGATGTTGTGCTTTAATGTGATTTTAGTTAAAAATGGGGGTGAGTCAGTCTTACCATTTAGGCCGATTCTCAGACCTACTTAATAAGCTCACAAAATTTCATGAGGGTCGGTGGAGCCGTTTCGGAGGAGAACGGTAACTAACATTGTGACACGGGAATTTTATACAAAGATAAAGACACGTCTGATTACTAGACTTTTATTTAAAAATATTTTGTCCTTGGTATAAATATTCTAGCAGTTCGAAAGGTAGCAAATAATGTGACATACATACGCGGATACTAGACATAGTCTAAAAACATACGTCTTTCCATACAGTGAAAAAATCTATTAATACTTTCCAAATCCGTATAAAGCTTGTCGTATAAATGTTGTTCAAAATGCGGTTTTCACAACTTTTTAAATTCATTCATTACTTTATTTAAATTTGTTAATAATAATTTTATTAATGTGGAAAAAGTTAGGTAGGTCTGCAAGGAACGTGAAATTTGGCACTCGATACTATCTACCTACCAAGTAAGGGACTTGGCGTTAAGATAGTATAATGTATACAATTATTGGTTATAAGTTTCTATATGAAAGGCCTAATCGATAAATTATATAAAAATTTCAACGTATATCGAAGGTCATTCGTTCAAATTCAGTTTACATTTATTATTTATTGTTCGTACTAATTTGTAAAAAAATATACCAAATTCAAGAACAAAGTTCAAATTAATTTATCTAAGTTTAATAGTAAAACACAATACCGTACGCAGCTTCAAATACAGTTAGTCATAACAATCTAGGAATTCCTGTACTACTACGCTTAGCAAACGTCAGTGATGCCTTCTAACACAGGGACTACACAAAAGAGTAGATGTGGGCAAAACGGCGCACTACAAATTTCAGCGCAACGGGGCGGGCCTGATCAATATAAGGCGGGGCCGGAGATTTGACGCTGCGTACCAGTCTGCGCTCTATGTTGTCTAATTGATTGACACAGATGGACTGACAGCCAGACGCACAGCATTTTGGCGGCTTTTTATTGTGTCCTTTGAGGGGAGACAGGGGGATACTGGTCGAATGTAACGGTGATTAATTTTATGCAATTATTGGCTTTTGAACGGTATAGTTTTTAACATTCTGTTTTGGAGGTCTCGTCGTCAACAAGGCTGTTTCTGGTTGACTGTGTTGCCAGAGATAAATAATCTTTATTCGATGTTGTTATTGGTATTACATTTGTTTTATACTATGGTGTTGTTTATCATTGAGTACCTACTAATAAAAACTCTAATGCTTGGTTTTGTATATTCTTTAAACATATAAATGTAATCGAAAATAATGTAACTACTTGTCCATACATTGGATATAACATATGAAGAAGAGCCATTAGAGAAATGAATTTTAATGTTAGTAAAAGATGTTACCATTTTTTTTATATTATATAAACTCTACTACTCGATTCCCGACAGAGGCAGATGTTTTTGTATTAAATATAGAATAGTTTATTAAACCAATGTCTTCCATTAAAAAACTGCTAAAAACCGACTCCAATTATTTTATTACTACGTTGCGATTTGACATTTTTTTCTAATATTTAAGAAACGGTTTCACGTCAATGATTTTGTCAAGGTTTAACAAAGTGTATGAATAATTAAGTAACTCGAAAACCACAAATCGGATTATGATCGAATTTACATGGGATGTTTCGGAATGATGTCTACCTCTCCAAAAAAGAACTATCAAAATTAGTTAACTTTTGACGGAGTAATCGCGTCACAAACATGCAAAATATATAAAAAATAGTTAAATTAATTTAGTTAGTTACAATGACATATTATGCACATGTATAAACAAAGATACTGAGAAAACAGTCATGGCGAGCAAATGTTTATTAAAAATTAAAACTGACTAAATCCGCGTCAGAGAAACGAACTGAGGGTTCCATAACACTAAAAAAATGTATGCGTGTTTTTTGTGTGTGTATTATTGTTTGTGTGTATTATTGTTCACATGTAAGTGAAATTTGTTTTTTTTTTCATCCTTTCTTTAGAGCGCAACAGAAGAGCGCGAGGTGCAAGATTTTCGAGATAATATACTGACAGACGAAATAAAAATCACAGTATTTTTTTTAAGATTAAAATTAGAGGTCAATGAATATAGAATATTTGCCGTCACATAGAAATGTGTCGGCAAATTTCTCTTATATGTCAATAAATAAGTTTCATTTCGAAAATACTGATATTGATACGTACCCATCATAACATAGTAGTAAGTTGTACTGTGCCCCTTCAATAAATACATTTGGTTGGCATGTATTCGTTTAATTATAAAGTAGAGATGTAACTTCTGAATTATATTCAAATTTTTTTAAAATTTGTTATAGTAAGTGGAAATAAAAACTGAATGAAAATTAATTCAGATTAAGGGTTGGCGTAGACGACCAATTTTATAAACGTACTACAAAAAAGGCACTTGCGACGCTTTTATATTGGAACGAAGTTCCTTATTGCGCGTTGTTAAAGGATGCTAGACGGAAAAAAATCTTACGAAAAGTTGTCACGACACTTTTCGCTATAGTAAGCTTTGCGGATTACGCATGTTTTTTTATATATGTGTATATTTTTAATGTTTTTCTGTCTGTCTCTCTCTATAAGCGAGATAGAGATAGAGATTACTAGAGATTGATAGAGATTGGGAGAGAGGGGAGGGGGGAGGGAAAGAGAACGACGTTCCATCCGGGTGTACCTTGACACCTCTCAACTTTTAATGATACTAAAATTGGAATGTGGCCACACACGAACAAAAGCTGGCGACGGAAACTCAGCGGACTTAACTTTTTTCCTCAATTTAAAATAATTAAACTACTCACTAATTAAGATGACATGGACCAAAGTTTAGGTGGTGCCTGGTAGAAAATGCTGAAATATTGAGCTCGTGTTTGTGATGTAACAATACTTTGTGTTTGTGATATTTGATGTGATATTTATAGATTACACATAAGTTTAAGTTAGTACTCGTAAAAAAAGGTGTCGTTAGCGATAATGCTTTATTTTTAACTTGAGAGTCATATTTAGTGTAGGAATTTGGGAGTAATTAAGAGGCTGGGATAAAATTACTTGGTCATCGAATTCAAGTTTTTGTATAATTTTCAATGATTTTTTCGAATTCCACTAATTAATGCGAAGGATTCACTGCTTTGTGTTCAGGTGATTTATCAGTGGGCAAGAGCCAGCGAGATACTTAATGAGATGACTTATGAGTTGCGGCATCGTGTTTGTATATTAATTTTCACCGACACCAGTGTTTTTATACACACGTGGAAGTTGCTATTCGTGGCTAATGATGGAAATGAAAGCTTTTATGTAGTAAATATTGATGTTTAAGCTAGTACTACACCAAAATTTGGTAAAAATCCGTTAAGTAGCAAGTATAATTATCCATATTTCTGGTTCTGTATCCTCTTTACAATATTTTATATTATTGTTTGGAAATATATTCCCTTTCCATCCACCTTTAGTTTTATTACTGTTTTATACCTACGTAATAATAAAATCAGTCTTGTGCATATTACCTTATTAAATTCTAATACAGTGAAATGACTTCTATTTACTTTTTAACAGAATAAGAGTTAACGAACCTAGTTTGATTCTTAAGAACAAGCAATTTTGTTGAAGTAAAAATCTATGAAAAATAAATTTAAATGAAATAATTTGGTAGTGGTTTCTGAGAAAACGTTGAATGGCTATCTTTATTAACAACTTACATTAAGCTTAACACTTACACTTGAAATTTAAACTTAAAATCAATTTATTATATTAACTTTTTCAAAACTTGGAGAAGAAAATGGTGTATAGTTTAAATAATATTCTATATCATATATTTATTAACGTAAAAACCAAGTGGAGATATTTTGAAAAAACGTATAGTTAATTGTCAAGGGTGTCAATTATGTCAATTTTATTGTCAAAAAAATTTTGGTCATTGTAAATATTTTATTACGAAAATGATTGCAGTATACGTAATATGTACTAGTGACAGTTATATTCGAATTATGAAACTACTAGCTGCTACCTGCGGCTTCGCCCGCGTTTTCACAGAAACCCGGTGTGCGATAGGGATTAAAAATAGGCTATATGTTAATCCAGGTCACAATCTATCTGTCTTCCAAATTTCAGACAAATCCGTTCAGCCATTCGAGCGTGAAAGAGTAACAAACATCCATACATCCATACTTACAAACTTTCGCATTTATAATATTAATAGGATTTGACGTGGTGATTCGTAGAATTTGTCTCCGCCCTGAATAGCAGAATACATCTTAAAAACAATAAAAACTCGACGAAAACATAATTATTAAAGATGAATCACATATAAAAGAAAGTCGTGTTAGTGAAACCGGTTAGGCTGAAAATTTATAGGGAGGTACAGCTTATAACCGGGAAAAGGCTTTAGGGTACATTTTATCTCATACAACAGCGAGGTAACTAGGAAAAATAACATTTTAATTTTCCCCATACAAACTGAACGGGCGGAAAGAAGTTCGCCCGAACAGCTAGTCAAGAGATGGATTGAAGATAAGAGTAGATTACCAGTAGCTTATGAACGGGATCACAATCTAAAATTGAACAGCGTTGCAAACTGTCAAGCTTCCAACGTCCAAAGGCAAACGAGATTTGCGCGACTAAACGTTCGTAAAACCAAAAAATACTTAACGATTTTCAACTTAACATACCTTTGTGAACGTCAGTATACATAGAGTGAAATTCAATAGTAATATATATTTGAAACATCCATCTTGGAATATCAATAGAACGTTGCTCTACTGGGTATTGTATTACCCAGAACGTCAATACAAAATACTTTGGTACTACACTACCCACGAACGTTCAAGTAGCTAAACTCGGTTGTGAGTATGATTGGTGAAATAAGTATTTAAGTCTCGCCACTTCAGTTACATGTTTTAATAAGCATACTAGAGGTGAGTGTTAATAACTATAACACGGTCTTAGACCAATTTATTAGTTAATTTTAGTAATTGCCTCTGTTGTCTAGCGGTCCGGCGTCGGACTTGGCTTCTTGAGGTCCTGGCTTCGATCCCAGGGTCGGGTAGCAAAAAAAATGTATATTTTCAATTTTCTAATAAAAAAGCGTTGCCCGGGATTAGATATGTGCCCGGCTGGTGATAGGCTTGCCAGTGAAGATATAAGTGGATGAAGGTGCTATGTCACTACATAGACCCTCGCACCATCAGATTTTATACTTTAAGCGTCAACACCGTGAAAAATAATGAGTGAAGGCTCTATGTACTCGTATATACAAAACTTAATTTATTTTAAACGCTTATTTTCTCGAGTTTCTGTTTTTGTTTCATACTACCTTCATCATCTTATGTCTTCCACCTATCACATTGTGGGACTTGGTGTCTTCGGCTGATCGTGGGTGCCTTGGTTCTGCCTCTGCCAACCCCTTCGGGGATATGGGCGTGGATACTTACTTATTTATTAGTTAGTATAAGTTTCATCATGTCATTTCATGGAGTTTTTATTAATATGTTTTATATACCATCTAAATTCTAATATTCAAAAAAACTATAATGTTAAAAATGCATATTTTTAAACAAATGTGTTAAGAATTAACTATATTTATAAATAAAATAAAAATAGAAAAACTGCACAACCAATACTTTTTACGAGCGATAGTCATCGATACATTAATAATAATACATATATAGATACTGAATTAAATTTAATAAACAACCAAACCCAGAAATACATCAAAGTTCATCACCTAAATTAGGAATCGAACCCAAACCTCGGTGACATTAGGCGTGTACGCTGACCCCTCAACCAACGAGGCGATCGCAATGTTAAGATCAATAAACAAACATCCTGCACTCGACCGTATTACACACTACACACTAAAGTGAAATAATAACAGATGCTCCTCTTTAATACGAAAATCATAAAAACATTAGGGGTTGATGTAATGACGCCGATAATTATCTAACTACCCGCAATACACTTGACATGTTTGTGAATGAGCCCCGGAAGCCGGGGTGAATCCGTGGTCACGTGACCGCCGTCCGCCATTTTGTTTAACTACGTACTTCCGTTGCGGTGCACGTAAAATGCAGTGGTCGTCAACGGTCGGAGAATTGTATTACAGTTTTATTGCGAGGTGCAGAGAACATTTTGGGTTTGTACCGTTTTCTAAAACATGTTGCCTTGTATTTGTCTATCGTGTGACGATCTTCATTCTATTTTCAAGTAGTATTTTGCTTTTGTAAAGGCAAGACCTATTTGAAACTTTGAAATTGGTTTGGTACCTCTATCATTTATATTCTTTGACAAGGGTTGACAATATAAAGCTGATAATCAACACCTTTAGCATAAAAACTTCTCTCTTCAGTATCATGAAATGTTATTCCATTAGAATAATATAAAATAACTATTTATTGTGCACCAAATACACAAAGGTTTTTTATGATACTGGAAGGCAAACAAATAGACAAATTTCCTGATGGGAAGAAACTCACGCCGCTTAGAGACACCAAAAGTGGTAATGGTGCGTTGCCAACCTGAGACCGGCATCTAAGGCCTCAAGCAAAAGTTAGTTTACCGGCTACCGTAAACGGCTAGCATTGACATTATGGCGGCAGTAGGCGGCGGTCAGGTAAAAAAAAATTGACCGGTGGCCAATTTTTCTTGTCATAATCCACGAAAAAGAAATGTAATGCACGAAACATCAAATTAGAATAAAAATATTGCTTTGACGATGGAAAACAGGACATCCTATTAATATTATAAATGCGAAAGTTTGTCTGCTTGTTTGTTACTCCTTTACGCGAAAATGCTGAACTGATTTTCATGAAATTTGGTACACACATAAAGGGTAACTTGGATTAACACATAGGATTGTTTTTATCCCGAAACAATGTTCTTTTGGAACTACGTAGGCAACGCCGGGCAATAGCTAGTAATACATAAGACAGAATGAACGTAGAAAGTGACGTTGTTTGTCCATTGTTAGTTTCTGAAGTGTGAGTACCGAAAAAAAAAATTCCGAAAACTACGATTTTTTTACGAAGTTGGAAGCTCTATACTAGTTAATCTTTGTTTGCTATACAAATTTAATTTACATAAACCTTCGGACACACGGATGAAATTATTATGTATAATGAAAAGCATTTACCATCTCCACTACAGCCGGCGCGTATGAATACGTGCCGGTATCAAGAAAACCGAGTTCTTTTCATGATATTCGAAAAGGAAATGAAATACCATTGGTACACTTTAACACTACATTTGTTCACTAAAATCTATCTTTGTTATTATTAATTTAATTATTCCCAGGCAAGTCTGCAAAGATCATGACATTTGGCACTGGATACTCTCTGCCTTACATAGAATTGACTTGGCGTAATGATAAGTATGCAAAAACTGGTAGTTATCTCGCAGATACTATGTAAGATGTCTACAATGTAGTAGAATGATTAAATCCAAATAAAATTATTTCCCGCCAAAGAAAATTGCAAATTAAATAATTTTATTTGGATTTAAGTATGGAATTTCGCAAAGAAACGCCTTCTTCTATCAAAACCCACTCAGTTTCTTTCTTTTGTTTTGCGCAGTGTGGCGGTGAGATGTAATTTGTATGGTCCTAAATAAAATTTTCAGAATTCTGATAAAAAAATAACTTAAGAAAGGCTGAAAAGTAAACAAAATGCACAAAATAAATCCAACACAAAAGAGAGGCTTGAGTAAATAAAATCGGGATCGAATTCGACCCAGACAGTTATGAAAAGAGTGCATTTGAGCTCGAAAAGAAAATCCACCTAAGCCTACGACCGGGGAAACCTCAGCTCGTTTTATAAGAAAAATATTTCCTCAAGCCACGTAAGTTTCTCTTGTATTCCTTTACTAAGTTATGCTACTTTGCCATTACATAAAAACCTTATCCAATTGGAATAAGGATGAAATTTCCATACACTGTTGAATCCGATGTTACAGATAAGTTAGTAAAGCAGATATGGGGAATGTCAGGAAGGTTTCTGTCACCGACTATCAATATCTGTTGTAAAGTGACATTTGGGGTGGCAGAGGCCGTCTGAAATCGATAAATTGAGTTCGGCTGATACTTAAGAAAGTTGTACGAGTTTATTGGCTTTATTGACGGGCTGTCGTTTTATTAACGAGATTAAGAAAAGTGAGATCTCTCTCTCCTTCTATTCCTAGCTAAATCCTAATATACAATAATTCACGTAATATATTAATATTGTACCTATTATTCACTTATGTTTGGTGATAATAATCCTTTTTCTATTAATATTATAAATGCAAAAGTTTGTATGTTTGTTTGTTACTCCTTCACGCTAAAACTGCAAACCCGATTTTCATCAAATTTGGCACACTCTTAGATGGTAACTTGTATTTACACATAGGATAGTTATTATCCCGAAAAAATATTCCTGTGGGACTATTAACGACGCGGGCAACGCCGCGGAAAACACCGCGTGTTAAGATATTTGTGAGTAAGATTCCCAAGATGTTTTTATTCCAAAAAAAATATGTCAGGCTCCTTAAATCAGGTAGGTAGTATCCGTATAATTTAAATTATTCTTTATTATTATTAAATATGTCTCATTGTTGTTTTATAATGGCTTAATTAAGTCACAATTGATAGTAAATCCCTATTTTAATAATTGCGAGTGTTTGTTTGTTTAACACTTTCACGCAACAACTACGTAAGAAATCATCCGAGTTTTGGCGCCATCGAGAGAAAAGATGGTCGAAGTTTTTTCATAATTATTGAATTTCATGTTAATATTGAGTGAAATTAGTCAATTTTGGTGGCATTTTGTACAATTTTGTTCAGTGAAAGTGCACAAATGAAATAATCATGAAGAAATTAGCGTATCGTATATTTCCTCGTTGCCACCAAATCTCATTACATGAGCTTGTGTAAAAAGGCCACCGCTTTACACAAGAGCCTAACATGACTTACTGACGACTTATGACTGATGACTAATTATAATTGATATAAAAGTTGATGCAAATTTCTACTTGATTAATGGCAAAATACTAACGAGATTGCCAAAACCTGAAGAAAGAAGAAAGAAATCATCGTGAAACTTAGTACACATAATTTTGGAGGTATTAAAAATAACATATGAAACTTTTTTAATGCGTTAAATGCGAACAAAGCCGCTGGTAAAGGCTAATCTTTCAAAAAAAGGTACATCTGTAATCATTTTTAGATTGTATTAAATGCTGTTGCTATAGTAATTAAATAGCAACAAAATAAGGTTATAATTAGTTTGCATTTTATAATTATAATAATAGCTATATTGCAACAAATTAATTTATACATTAAATACTCGTAGTATGTTTACGTCGCATTCATTCAGTATTTAAACAAAAGAAAAATGTATTTATTTTTATCGTAGCTCATGTTGTATATAACAGATTATCACTAAGAACATAGTATAAACGTCGCTTTCCACTGTATGTCTCTATGTACGCTGAGATCTTTAAAACTACGCAACGAATTTTGATGCGGTTGCCCGCGGTGTTGCCCGCGTGGTTAATAGACCCACAGGAACATTTTTTAGGGATAAAAACTATCCTATGTGTTAATCAAATTACTCTCTATAGGTGTGCCAAATTTTATGAAAATCGGTTCAGCACTTTTTGCGTGAAGGACTAACAAATAATCAAACACACAAACGTTCACATTTATAATATAACTAGGACTAGCATAGGATTGGAATAGACTATGTCAGTTTAGGAACTCTTGAATACAATACTGGCGAATTATTAATATTAGTTAATATTGCATTTTTACGCCCATATCACCGAGGAGGTAGGCAGAGGCACAACCAGGGCACCCACGACTAACCGAAGACACTAAGTCCCATAATGTGATAGGTGGCAAGCCTATCACCAACCGAGCAACATTTTTTTTATTAGAAAATTGGAAAACCACATTTCCTTTTTGTTGCCTGACCAGGAATCGAACCTGGGACCTCGCGAATTCAAGTCCAACACCCGGACCGCTAGACCACAGAGGCGACTAGTTAATAATAAACAATAAATTATTTCATCACATTTATTGAATTATTTGTAACTAATAATCCGCTAGTACTGTGTTGGATAGTACCTAAAACGACAAATACGATTCCAATTTGAATGATATTGAGATTCAAAAGTAACCCTTCTGATCAGAATCAGAAAATTTAAATATAGTCTAACTCCGGACCCTTAAATACTATGTCTTATAGTTTAAGAAGTATAGTTGTTAGTGTTTTCACTTTTGTAATCCTATCCATTAATATTATAAATGGGAAAGTTCGTTTCTTTATTTGTTACTCCTTCACTCAAAAACTGCTGCAGCTACTTTTATGAAAGTTATGACACACATAGAGGGTAGCTTGAATTAACACATATAATAGTTTTTATCCCAAAAAAGTTCGTGTGGGACTATCAACCACCTGGGTAACGCCGCGGGAGACATCTAGTATCAAATAAATTAAGAAAACTTTAAAAACATATTCTTTTTCATTAAAATACTAGCTGTTTCTCCCGTTCAGTTTGTATGGGGAAAATCAAAATGTTGTTTCTCCTCGTTTTCTCGAAATCGGAAGGAATAAAAAGTATTATATATCTGCCTCCTGGTTCTAAGCTTCAGGCAAATTGGTTCCGCTATTCTTGAGTTATAAATGGTGTAATTAACACGACTTTCTTTTATATAATTATTTATATAAAGGATTATACTTAATATAGATACTAGCTATTCCGGCGAATTTTATTCTACCCGTTCAGTTTGTATGGGAAATATTAAAATATTGTTTTTCGTGGATTTCTTGCTGTTTAATGGGACAAAATGTACCATATATCCTTGTCCTGGTTCTAAGCTACGTCCTCATCAAATTTCAGTCAAATCGGTTTAGCCGTTCTTGAGTTATAAATAGTGTAACTAACATGATTTCTTTTATATATATTAATACTAAGACCAAACATTGACTATCTCTGTAAGAATCAGTGGAAAAATTGCGTGCTCGGAACCGGAAACATCGCAATCCCCAAATCGTTCCCAAGTGGCGACCACTGTAGCACACGTGCTACTAATTACTGTCACTCGGCCATTTTTAAATGCGCCTCTGCTTGCTACGGATATATACGAAAATATACAACACGTATTCAATTAATAATAGTAGTGGCACTTTAGTATTAATTTTAGTGCTCTTTTTTAGTATTTCATTTATAAAACTGTGGATACTTGTCTTTTCTGTCTTCGTTTTGTTGTACCATACAAGGAATATTCGTGAAAAAAGACAGAGAAATAAAAAAATGTAAATTATTTTTTATCGCCTCTGTGGTCTAGCGGTTCAGGTGTTGGATTTGACTGCATGAGGTCTCGGGATCGATTCCTGGGTCGGGTAACAAAAGTTTTTTTTTGGTTTGGTTTTTCCAATTTTCTAATAAAAATGTTGGCCGGGTTTGGATATGTGCCCAGTTGGCGGTGGGCTTGACACCTGTCACATTGTAGACCTTAATGTCTTCGGCTATATATATGCACTAGTTGTGCCTCTACCAACGATATGGGCGTGAAGAAACTTTTTTTCACTTCATATAAAAAACAAGTGTCAAGTCATAATGCCATTCGTCGGTTAGCTTGTACCAATAGCTCATTTGTACTATTTTGAAACCTCGACGGAATAATAGGGTTAACATAAGTTTGATATAAGTTTACGTGTGCGCGTATGTGTGTGACTTCACAACTTTTGAATGGATCGACTTATTTTGATTTGATTTTTTATTTGTTAGTTCGAGATTATTAGCATATGCCAAAGATAACACACAAAAGATGTTACAGATGCGTTACTAATTTCTTCTTATCGCTACTAGCTATCATGTAATCTTATATTTAATAATAACCTCTTTTACATGATCGAGATTTGATTAGTTAGGTATTCAAAGTGTTCATTATTGTATAAACGTATACATGGGCCGTGAAGCAGTAACTTATTCTGTGGATATTCAAAAAT
This sequence comes from Calephelis virginiensis, assembly GCA_002245475.1. Taxonomy (NCBI): domain Eukaryota; kingdom Metazoa; phylum Arthropoda; class Insecta; order Lepidoptera; family Riodinidae; genus Calephelis; species Calephelis virginiensis. The sequence continues at coordinate 64,946 of NJDC01000360.1, read as the reverse complement.
AAAACAATGTTAAATACATCATTCAAAATGTCACTTTTCGCAGATTTTTTCCCCGTTTTGGTCCGAGCTCCTTTGTAGAATAGACCATCTGCCTTCCTGCCAGGCAGCTCGTAAAAGGCGAGCAAAGGCTTACCGACACTAACACCGTGACATCTGACTAGGTGGTAGAGTTTCGCAGCGACTCATCCGGATTGGTACCACCGCCTTACCTATTCCTGCCGCCATAACGTCATGACGTGTTCCGGTTCGGAGGGTAAGGTAGCCGGTAAACTTACTTTTGCTCGAGGCCTAACATCTCGGCCTCAGGTTGGCAACGCACCATTACCACCTTTGGTGTCTCTAGGCTGCGTGAATTTCTTATTATCAGGAAATCCGTCTGCTTGTTTGTCTTCCAATATCATAAAAAAAACTACACAATAATTAAGCGCATTATAACTGCAGAAACCGATTCCAACTATTTCATAAGGTGCTACTTAGCAATTTGATAATTATTTTTTGGAAAAAAAGACCATGATTCTGAAATGGTCCCATATTAATTTTATCAAATTCAGACTAGTAGTTTTTGTGTTATCCATAATAATACATACATTTATCATTGATGAGGTTAATCATGATAAAATTAATGTAACACCACCTCGGAATCATGAATCATCTTTCTAAAAAAGAACCATCAAAATCATAGTCATTGTTTAAATTACAGTTGATTGTTTACCGACACCGAATGATCGCGTTACCAACATACAAAAAAAACATACAGTTGAATTGAAAACCTCATTTGGAGTTGGTATAATTACCAAAAAGGAGGTAAAAGCAATGAGTCAAGAGACAAGTTTCACTGAAAACCTCTTGACTTATTCATTTGGCTACATTTTGTCTTTATTGAAAAAAGACAAGCCTCTTCTCAGTGTGTGGCCGCGATTCCGATCCGGTAGAAGTCGACTCGCATACATACCACTTGTATGGTCCACGTAAATTAAATATTTTCTGATTCTGATTGTAGACTTATACGATACCATGAAAATGTTTATCAAAAACAAATTCTACTACAATTCAGACGCAGTAAATGTGTGTTTATTATAAGAATACATGACGAACCGTGAGAGTCAGCACATGTCTTCGAGGGCTAAAACAACGGCAGCCATTATTCAAAATACTCCACTAATTATAAGCAATCAACATCGTGTTGCTTTTTAAACCTTTTCAATCAAAGTATGCCAATGATATATAATCTAGCATTCTCTCTGCGCTTGAGGAAAATTTTCTCAAATCATGATGACTGGGTAGGAGTCTAGCTCCCAGACCTAGAGGACCTAGCTCCTAGAGGACCCAGCGGTCGAATAGTATGTCCTATTATACTTAAAGACGTTATGGCGGCAGGAATAGGTAAGGCGGTGGTACCAATCCGGGCGAGTCGCTGCGAAACTCTACTACCTAGTTAAACTTTCTTCTTACCATCAGAAAATCCGTCAGCTTGTTTGCCATCCTACATAACATAAAAAATGCGACAAAATGTTTATTATCTATTTATCTAGCATGATTTTTAATTTGTGATTAATACTTAATAGATATAGTTTATTACTATCGTAACTGCCTCTTTTATTAAAAGACCCACTACCTTTATCGATTCCGTGTTGCCACTGACTGCCTACTATTAACCGAATCCAAAAAAAGGGGTTCTCAAATGGACTGCGTTTTTGTGTGTTTGTTACACGATTGCTCTGTCAATAGCTAACCAATTTTGATGAGGTTTTTTAATAAATATGTCCAAGATTCCAAATAGTGGGTTTTGAGTTATGCTTAATAATGCATTAATTTTTACCTATGTTGACGACCACACAGAATTCATGTGGGACCATTTCGGAACCATTTGTTATTTTTCGAATAAATAATTACCATATCGTGACCACCAATACCATATTTACATCCAATGAAATAGTTAGAGTCGGTTGTTGCTTTTTCTGCGCTTAATTATGTTATTCATGCTCGGAAAGAGTTTAAAAGATTGAATAGGTTTTTAAGCTCAAGCCCATATGACGAATAGCAAAAAGTCCGTGCGGCCGTCTCGCCAGTTAAGTCCACGGCTTGCACGCCTACGAGATTATAGCGGGAAAACTCTGCTACGCGCTACGAACTAAGCGGTACGAGCTATGGCTGTAGTATTTCCCAGTAACTTGAGTGTAAAATTAGGGCTTATCGGTTTAGGGCTGGGCATGTAGGGTTAGAAACTTGGCTTTACACGTGATCTGATTACTTTTTGACAGTACGAGCTATAAGGTCTCGTTTTGGCAACATTTAACATGAAATATTTTTGTGGGATCTCATTTCTTTTTGTAGGTTGCTTCTGATATCATTATACGAGTATTTATTATGTCGCAGAGCTTTGACAAAAGACAGAATGGCATTCCTGTAAATATGCTTTGTTTGAGCCAATCGCCGTCCAAAATTTTGCTATCAATTTTACTTCTGCGTTTCGCAGCAAATCTTTTGTAATTAGGCTTTTAAGCGCTCTGTCTTGTGCTTTGCATCGAATTACATTACATTGATCGTTTCAATAAAATCCAGTGCTCCCAGACCTTTTAATCTATCAAATTCCAGGTCAAATACCCACCAGACTCCCTATTTCAGATTCAGACATTTAGCATCAAAAGTTTCTCCTTTTTTAGCCCCCTCAACATGATCCCGTAATATAATAAACGTAATTCTTCTACGTGTTGTAGTTTTTGAGATACAGGCTTAGGGGGGTGAAGTTTACGGGGAGGGGGAAAGTTTAAATTTTTGTTATACTTTAATTAAGCCCTTTCAATACGATACCGCAAACCAAATTCTTCAACGTGCCGTTATTTTTGAGATACAGGGGTGAGGAAGGAAAAGTTGGGAGGGTTTCGGATTTTTATCGTACATAATGCAGCTATTTTTATACGATGCCATCAAAAGATTTACCCCTCCGCGGCCGCATTCGGACCTCTAGCATCAAAATTTGCGGAAGTCTCAAACAAACTTTCACCCCCTAGTTTAAGAGGTTGGGGGGTAAACTTTCCAAGTTTTAGAATTTTTTTGTTGTTTGGGTACTAATACTAGCTTACATACTAAATTTCAGCTTTCTAGGACTTCAGGAAGTACCTTAAGAATTTTGTTGATCATCAGTCAGTGAGTGAGTGAGTGACGAAATCGGGGTAATTTAGATATCAATAAAATCTAAAGTATAAGAGCTATGCAATTGAAACTTTAAAGTTTTATTAAGTGTACCACGGACATCATATCCCGAAAATTTTGTTTATCTGGTGTAATCCGAACTCAAGTTATGAAGGTTTAAAAAATACGACGAACCGCTTTGAGAAAAGGTAGGTAGTGTCCTTGAGCTTGCGCTTCGCTTGGCTCGTCTTGGCGGAGGCACTACCGTGCTCCCAGATTTATTATATTTTTGTCACAGTGTAAATTAAGTGGTTAACTTTTTTGCTCAAACCTCTTCAAAATGAGCAAATACTGTTACTGTGTATTACGGGCTTTTATTGAAGAATATACCATCTGCCTTCCTGCCAAACAGATCGTAAAAGACGGGCATAAGCTTACCGTGGTAGATTTTCGCACCCACTCGCCCGGATTGGTACCACCGCCTTGCCTATTCCTGTCGCCATAACGTCAGCGCTCGCCGTTGTCGTGTTCCGGTTGGGAAGATAAGTTAGCTGGTATACCTACTTTTGCTCGAGGCCTAACAACCCGGCCTCAGGCTGGCCACGCACCTTTACCACCTTTGGTGTCTCTAGGCGGCGTGAATTTCATACCATTTCTATTCTCTTAGCTTCCTCCACGTTAATTACTCTTGTAATACAAACACGCTGATTTCGAAGACTCGACGACGTCTTCGGATACCCACGCGATCCGCATTCCTATTGTATATTGTTTAGTCAATACACAGACAGAGACAGACAAATTTCTCATTTGGACCGAGTTATGCCAAAATATGCCAACCCACAAATTCTAAAAAATTAGTTATTGACACCAAACTGATCAGAATGTTCTATATTACTACTGAGCAAAAATAACTCATCCTACATTTACATTTGCACAAAAAAAATCTATGAACCAAGCCACACGTAAGAACTAAGTCTTAAACTATACTGCTATAATGATCCAAAACCATAATAAATGTTTAACCCATGGTAATTTAAATAAATACCTAATGATTTTGGTCAATGAATTAAATGAAATATTTTGAGACAAATACTGATAACAATAAGTTAATAAAGATAGTAGAACCCCGTGTAATTATAAATCTAACTTTAGACGCCAGTTTTTCGAAATCAACGTCGCCTATTGGTCGAAATTCGGCCATTATAAATTTTAATACGTTGTTGATAAGAACGCCATCTTCATTTTTCAAGAACACCTACTTTGTTTCCAAGCTTTTTAGTGCGCCATCTTAGTGTAGTGTGATCTTTTATCGTTATCATCAATATATATTTTGTTTGTGTGTGTCAAATGCATGGTAGTGTGGGTAGTGTTTTATTTATTGATTTATTCTACTTTATAACCATTATTACTTAAAAATATTATTGAAAAATATTAGCGTTCTGCATTTCTCCTACACATAAACTATAAGTGTGCCAAATTTTATGCTCCTGCGTCAGGAGCATAAAATTTTATTCTCGTAAAAAGAGGTCCAAAGTCCATAACGTACTTATATATAGATATTCAATTACTTTTCATGTACATTGTTTAAATTTTGTGTGCAATAAAGAATTGAATAAAAATATGACGCTAATGTTCAAGTTATTAGACTTTACGTCACACTTAACCAACCTCCGTAATGCTTTCCTTGATCATAAATTTATACCATAATAATACACATAATTTATTTACATAAAATGACCAAATGAGGTATTTTTGAAGTGAAACTTCTTTATCGGGGTTGGAAAAAAATTTAGTGTAACATTTTTTCGTTACGCGTCACATTTTTCCGTTACGCGCCATCTTTAAACTTCTTTATGACATATCATTTTTTTACTATTTATAACTTCACAGAAATTGGTTAGATGAGACTTATTAAGTCAATTAAGTTTCACTTCTTACCTGTGTACACACACATATATTTTTTTTATGTTTGTGTGTCATTTATAACTAAAATGCGTCAGTAACTATTTCAGATTTTATTACATTACCAGCTGCTAACTTCTTGCTACTTGACATTGGCATATAGATGTTTATGTATTGATTTTTATAAACTACTACTAACTATACAGATCTACAACAACATCTTGAGATTTTTATTTTTTCTGAATATTTTCGTAATAATAACTGACACAACAAAAAAAAGTTAGCCAAATATAATATATAAAAAATGGGAAAACTTTAAGGAAATTTGAAAGACAAAATTTCGATTTTTCCCAAACAAAACGAACGGTAGGACGAGGTTCGACTGGACAGCTAGTTTTATTTTATATATAAAATTCTCGTGTCACAATGTTAGTTACCGTACTCCTCCGAAACGGCTTTACCGATATTCACCAAATTTTATATGAATATTGAGTAGGTCTAAGAATCGACTCTATCTATTTTTCATACCCCTAAGTAACAAGAGTGACTCACCCCAACATTTTTTACTAAAATCAGATTAAAAAAAGTAGCAGAACAACGTCTGCCGGTTCAGCTAGTGTACAATATAATAGTATCATATTTGTCTTGTTATGGTGGCCGATTTTTTGAAAGGGTAATTTTTGAACTTTTTCATATAAGAGCAACGGTAAAATAGAAAGAAGTAAGCTGTGTGTGCTTCTGACGGTGTATTTGTTACTTTCAAACTTATGACCTAAACTAACATCGATACCATTACAAAATTTAAGCGATACAACTGAAATGTAAATAAAGTAGTGGAAACACTGAAAAAAAATTGTTGTTTGAAATATTTTGTTATTTTTAAAACAAATGAAAATGAGGAATTAAACTTTGCTAACATCAAAAAAAGTTTTGTAATAAGCCCAATACGTTATAGGTTAATTTCGGTTTGGTAGCCAGTAACATATTTTATTTATTACTTACAAAAACCTAGTGATCAAATTGGCGTACAAGAAAAAGGATTTTTTATTAACAGTAAAACCAAACTGTTTCCAAATATTACTTTTTTTAATGTTTTATTGATTTTGTTTTTTTAAGCAATGCAAAAAGGTTTCACTCTCATTTTATGACGTTATGAACTTCTTCAATTAAGAAAAACCAGCGGGATTCTTCAGTATCTTTTTAGTGATGATAAGTGGGTAAAGTATATATCAAATGGCTGTCAAATGACGTGTTTTGTATTTGCTATCTCTATTGTATTTCGGTTGGTCACTGGAGATAGCAAATATAAAACACGTCATTTGACAGCTATTTGATATACACTTTACCCAACAATCATCACTAAAAAGATACAGAATCAGCCCTAGGTTTGGTTATAACAGTCAGTTCGTAAGTCACTACTCGTATAACCAGTAACATTTTTAATTTACATTTTTTTATAATTTATTATTTTGAGAATATGTCTATAAAGTATCTTCACGCCTACATCCATGATGATGTAGGCAGAGGTAAAACCACGACTGAAGATCTAAGTCTCGCGATGTGATAGATGGAAAGCAAACCTAGTATACGAGGGCCATTCAATAAATTTTTAGCCTAAGAAAAAATAAAGAAAATTTTGAGAAAGTAAAGTTTTATTTTTCAACTATGTTGAAAAACTCCTTTCAATTCAATACACTTGGACCAGCGATGCTCCAACTTTTTTAACCCGTCAAAAAAATACGATTTTCCGAGGTCTTCAAAATAGCCCTCTGTAGCGGCGATGACCTCATCATTCGACCCATATCTTTTGCCGGCGAGTGACTTTTTCAGATTTGGGAACAAGAAAAAGTCGCATGGAGCCAAGTCTGGAGAATACGGTGGATGGGGCAGCAATTCGTAGCACAATTCGATCAATTTGGCCATGACAACGGCGGAGGTGTGAGCCGGTGTTGTTGTCTGGTGTGAGCAAACGCGGCACCCATCGCGCCGACAACTTTTTCATACCCAATTCTTCGTACAGAATATGATGCACTGTCCCATCTGCGATGCCTACAGTCTCAGCTATCTCGTGAATCTTCAGTCGCCGGTTTGCCAACACGAGATCGTAGTTTTTTTTTTTACGTTGTCTTCTGTAGTAGCCGTTTTCGGTGCACCTGGGCGTGGCTCATCAAAAACCGACGTGCGGCCACGAGCAAACTCGTTGAACCCATTTTTGACGGTCGCCATCGAAGGAGAAGAGTCACCGTACACATCATCCAAGCGCTTTTTGATTTCGCTGCGCGTTTTCCCTTCCAAAAACAAGAATCTAATCACCGAACGATATTGTTCGTTTCCCATTTTTGCAAAACCGACCGACACGCTCGCTTCCAAAGGCTGTCGAAACAAAACAAATGAAGGGAAAAGACTGAAAACTACTTGATAGACTTCAAATGTATTAACTGCACGATAGTAAAACTCTTTTGTAACAACATAGCCATGGGGCGATAAGGCTAAGTAATTATTGAAGGCCCCTCGTATATCCAATACCGGACAAATTTTATAAATAAAAATGCATATTTTCTATTTTTATTGTTGCTCGACCCGGGGATCAAACGCGTAACCTCAAGGAGTCAAGTCCGACGCTGGACTGCTAGACCACAGAGGCGATTTTTTGGCATAGAGTTGCAATATGATAGGTTAAGTCGTTTTGGAGTGATAGTGTAAAATAAAACTTACATTTAAATTTATAGCATTAGTAGAGGTTACTTAGTACCTATAAACTATGTGAAATTCTGTTCTACATAAAAGAAAAGTTTTGCAATCAAGTACAGAAAGATTGTTAGTTGGTTATTGTTTTTTTAAATAGTTAAAAAGTAGACTGTTACAAAGTAGCATGTGTACAATTTGGCTAAAGTCTGACATCAGTTGCAAAGTTAATTAGTTACATTTGCCACAAAGAGCTCGGATATAATTTATTTGCGATTCATATTTGATTTTCAAAATTTATTTATATTTTACTATTGGTTTTATATACCACCATTATTAATTTACCAACATACTTATTTTACTCACATTGGTAGTGATTTTGCTTTTCTCAAACTAAAGTTTGGTCAATTTTTTTTTGATATTGGAAGGCAAACAAGTAGACGGATTTCCTGATGGTAAGAAATTCACGCCGCCTAGAGACACCAAAAGTAGTAATGGTGCGTTGCCAACCAGAGGTCAGGATGTTAGATCTAGAGCAAACTTTTGCTCGATCGTAAGTTTACCGGCTAACTTACCCTCCAAACCGGAACAAGTCATGACGTTATGGCAGCAGGAATAGGTAAGGCGGTGGTATCGAACCGGGTGAGTCGCTGCGAAACTCTACCACCTAGTGAGATGTCACGGTGTTAGTGACGGTAAGCCTATGCTCGCCTTTTACGAGCTGCCTGGCAGGAAGGCAGATGGTCTATTCTGCAAAGGAACCCGGACCAAGACGGGGAAATTTATTGGATCACATTTAACACTTTAACTGTTATTTCATTATACAAGTTAATGTTGCAGATCTGATACTTTGATACTTTTTATACTTTAAAACACAATAATAGATTAAGAAGACGGACACAGGCTACATTTTACTCAAAAAATTGATATTCATCATTGTTAGCTCTCGCAGCAATTCCATTTTACACACACTTATTTTATAACATGTGTTATACAATCCACAATATTAATGGCAAAAATACGTTTTATTTATAATTTGAGTAGAGTTAAATAATTTCGAAAAAAGATTCAAACTGCGGGAAAACTAAGCGATATCATATCCTTCTACAATCTTCTTGGGCAGGGTAAAAAAGAGAGAGAGAATGGTAAACTTACAACGTTACACGAGTAGCCATTATGAGGCATATCTCTAAAGCTGATTGAAAGATACTAGTGGTCACCCATTGGTTGAAATTCGACCATAATACATTTTAATATCTTGTTTATAAGAACGCCATCTTCATTTCTCAAGACCAACTACTAAACTTTATGAATAGTTAACGCGCCATCTGTGATCTATTATCGTTATCATCAATATATGTGTTTGTGTGTGTCAAATGCATGGTAGTGTAGGTAATGTTTTATTTATTGATTTAATGTTCTTTATGTTCTGCCATTCTCCGCCACATAAACTATAAGTGTGCCAAATTTTATGCTCCTGTGTCCGCGCAATTTTCGTAAAAAGGGGTCCAAAGTTTTGGCATCACGTATTAATATATAGATATCTAAGAGGTTAATTTTTTAGCATTATAATTTAAGCGAAATAAAAATACAAAAATCGACTCGAAGTATACTACAGTATGGTAAAGGCAGTCAAAAATATTAATTAATTAATATAGTTTAAAAAATACATTTTCGATCTTGATGAAATTAAAAAAAAAATTAATGACACACTTTTTGAGGTAAATACTTGTACTTTTCCATTGTATTCACACTTTTTGAGGTAATTTAAACTTTTTCACTATACGATTTATGTAATACTTTATGTTACGCTTTAGCCATCCAGTTTCACTTTTTACAGCATCATCAGGGCTTTATAACTCAAAACAAGTCAACTATTTACCTAAAAAAGGGTATATATAATGCAATTCCACCAAGTGCCGACGATAACAAGTATAGTTTCTAGAAATTAATGACAGACTAATTATTAATTAGTATTTACGTAATAAGCATACAAAAAAATAGATTTTTGAAGTAAGTTAAAAGTGCTTCCACGTGGGAGTTACCGCAAAATGTATCATGTTGAAAATACGAGTGAAAACATCAAAGTATGTAACACTATAAACAAAACACACCCTATAGCTTCAAAGAGATGACAGGTTATGGGATCCTACCGCGGGCCGCTCGTAAAAATGATAACGTTCGCAAATTGAACCGTAAAATGTAGATATTATAATATGCATCTGATCTGACTAGACGTGATTCCAGGGTGTTATGTATTTTTTTGACTATACATTTTGGTACAGTACAGTAAGCAACGCAAATAACTGACCCCTTTGTAAACTCTACAAAGTAAAGAGGTTAGATATGTACTTATATTGCTAACTGTATAATAAAAATATTAATTCTTGACAATACTTTGTATAATCAAGACTACGAGGTTTTGTAAAGAGGTATGGTTATTCAGTAAGTAACATAGATATTTATATAATATATTCCGTACTGAATAAATATTTAAAAAAATCTATAAATTAAAGGGGTCAAATTAATAAAATAAAAAAATAATAAATAAAAATATCTCTGAACAAGTTACACAAATATAAGCATTTGTTTTGACTAGACGTACTTCCAAGATGCTATGAATTTTGTTGTCTATATATTTTGTTATAGTACAGTGCGCAACGCAGATATTAAACCTTTTTAAAATACTCTACGGAGTAAAGAGGTCAGCCATCTTCATTGCTTACTGTATGATCCCTTTACAAGACTTTACAAAGTATTGTAAGGGGCCTCACACTATATATTACTTGTGTGCGGGTGTATGTCACTGAATTCCTCCTAAACTACTGGGGCGACTTTTATGATTATTTTGTGTGTATACAAAGATATTTAGGAATGGAGTAGAGTAATTTGGTCAACAGAAAAATACGAGGACATTTTTAGGTAAATTTTTATTTTTAAGTAGTCGTTGATTTTGGAATGTTTTACATTTGATCCGACAGACTGCGCTACTATCGGAGCGTCAAAAATGATGTAGTAGCTATTAATGTCAAGCGATACGAAGTTTGCTGGTTCGGCTGCTAAATTATAAATATATACATACTTTTGTTGACCAAAACCTATACACAATTTAAACAAATTTAATAAAATTAAATACGCCAGATAAATAATATATAAACAATCTATATATTCAAGAGCGCCTAAACGATTTGGCTGAAAATGTATAGGGAGGGAAAACCAGGAAAAGGGCATAGAGTACATTATAACCCGTTCAACAGCAAAGAAATTAGTAAAAAAAAACATTTAAATTTTCCCATACAAACTGAAAGGGTGGAACGAAGTTCGCCGGAACAGCTAGTTAATTGCAAACATTATAGCTATCTATTACATCTATTACATCTATTACTTAATATTTAAGAAACTAAAATTGTCTATAATTTCTTCTAGTGATTCTCTAGAATGTAGTATTTTACTAGTTTCTTTTAAAGTTTTCCTTATTGTAAGATTGATACCTACTTATATCTTCACGCCCATATCCCCGAAGCGGTAGCCATAGGCACAACCAGGGCACTTAATGTGATAGGCAAGTCTATCGCCAACAAGGCGCACATCAAATCCAAAGCAACGTTTTTATATTAGAAAAATGGAAAAACGGAACGGAAAAACGAACCCGGAACCTCACGCAGTCAAGTCCAACACCTGGACCGCTAGACCACAGAGGCGATCCATATTTCATTGGCGGTTATCAGTAATATTACTGGCTGAACTTTATACAAGAGGGTCGCAGAGTATGCAAAATTATAATAGGTACGTAGAACCTTATTATACCAGGTAACAATAGAAGTGGAAGCCGTATTCATGGCAAAGTGCATATCCCTCCCGTGGGCACCAAGTTAATTTCAAGTTTACGAAGCACCGCCGACATGCACTCAGTTATTAAAATACCAACATCTTAGAGCTTAATAGGTTTTGGAAACTACTCTGTTGAGGAAAATTTCCAGCACTATACCAACTTGTTTAATGTTAGTTTGCCACCGACTAATTAGATAACTACAAAGAAGTATGCATGAATTAAAATTAACGATATGAAACTTTTGGTCGACGTATTTGTTAATTAGGATAATTCCAATGTTGAAAGAATTGATGATTGTTTTTTGATTTTGAAAAAAGTATCTTCACGCCTATATCCCCGAAGAGGTAGGCAGAGGCACAATTAGGTCACCCACGACTAGCCGAAGACACTAAGTCCCACAATGTGATAGGTGACAAGCCTATCTCCAACCGGGCACATATCCAATCTAGAGCAACTTTTTTTATAAGAAAGTTGGGAAAACCAAATTTTCTTTTTGTTGCCCGACCCGGGTTTCCAACCCGGGACTTCATGCAGTTAAATCCAACACCTGAACCGCTACACCATAGAGGCGATTGATTGGTAATTTTTGATTTTGAGATGATTGTTTCTTCAATCGAGGTATACAAATTAATTCAAAATATTACATACATATACATACGTCACGTCACATCCGTTACGGCGTAGGCAGAGAGTATAAAGTGCCAAACCTCACGATCATGGCAGACCTGTCTGTCTTTCTCCGCAATCATTAATTAACTTTTCATACAAATACTTAGATTTATTAATGAGACTAATTATAGTGTGACACGTGTATTGTTTATTTTGGTTATGTACCTGCAGTAATGCCGAGTGGCGGGTCTAATTATGATTTAGAATCTAAAAAAATTCAATCAAATTTCCAAATTCTTTCAGCCGTGTAAGAGATGGTGAAACATACGTACAGAAGAATTTAATATTAAGAGATATAAAAAAGTATCTTCACGCCCATATCCCCGAAGAATTAGGCAGAGGCACAACCAGGGCACCCACGACTAGCCGAAGACACGATAGGTGGCAAGCCTTTTTGCCAACCGGGCATATATTCAATGCTGGGCAACATTTTTTATTAGAAAATTTGAAATACCACATTTTCTATTTTGTTGCCCGACCCGGGATTCGAACCCGGGGCCTCAAGTCAAGTTCAACAACTGAACCGCTAGACCACAGAGGCGACTTTGTTTTATCAATTTCGATTAAGTAAACGCGAAGATATGTTCAAATGAACAATCACAATGATTTAATGAGGAAACGCCGCGAAATCGAAAAATTGAAATTATTTTAAATGTAAAATAAATTTTATATTACAAATGAAATACAACACATTTAACTTGGATGATGTGAACGGAAGAAAAGATCACCAAAAAATATTAACCCTATTATAAAGATTAAATGCAGATTGAATCCATGAACTGGATCCGAAATGTAACTTAATCCAGCATCAGTGGCCGGATGGTATACGGACACGCCAATCTCACTGAGAATCGCTAATGAAGTTTCGGACGCACTAGCGGGAAACCTCCCGAATATCTCTCTTCAAACGCATCTACATCCATATTGCTAATCCTTTCAAAGAGACTATGAATTTATGTTTTATTTTATATCCTCAGTTGGAAATCTGAAAATGTATAACTTCACACTTTCCGCACGCATTTTGAAGTTGTACTTCTTTAGGCGCGTTATAAAAGAGAGTGAAATTTTAAGATATGCGCGCGTCTGTAACACAAAAGTAACATCATAAAGTTGCCTGCTTTAGAGACGTATTTCTACATTCAAATACGTGGTCTTAGTTTCATACAACTGCTATCTACATATTTTTTTTTCATATCGCCGTAACCAAGTATAACTTCACACGCGCACTTTATTTTAATGCAGCTTTAGATTTGACACCTTTTTTAAATTAAAATTTTTGTTGTGCTTCTGTCTACCTCTTCAGGGTTATGGGCGTGAAGATACGTTACGTTACGAAATTTAAAAACTCCCTGATTAAAAGGATGTTTAAAATTTTAAGTTAGACTCTCCTCATTCAAAAAGTGACAATTGATTTAAAAGTTTAGTTGTGATTCACGCTACAAACAAAAAAAAAGAAATACAAATAAAAAAAAATACAATTGATAAAAAATTGTAGATTAAAAAACCATGTTATGGTAATATAATAAAAAAATAGGACTTATATTAAACATTTTGATAAACCCCGCCAAAATTGATAAGAACTATACTGATTACGTCAGTTTTCAAACAAAAAACCGTATAAAGTGTAGTAGCCTAGTACTGTTACAAATGTCATGTTGTCCTGGGCAACGGTAACCACTTATCATCATTGGTTAGTAAGCGGGGTTGCCAGCTCATTAATTGAAAAAATGATTTAAGCACATTAAAACTGCACCAATATTTTTTTCTATGATAACGCTTGACAAAACAATCAATGCTATAAGCAGTTTAGCGCAACTTTCATATCAAAAAACAAAAAAAAAAGTTTGCTATGTTTTTATTCGCCCAAATCATATGACACTAGTAGCGTTATATCTGAATGCATTTAGACCTACTTTCAAATTATACGGGTTATATTTTTCCAAGTGAATTTTATACAAATTCGGGTTTGCTATGTATCTATGGAAGTCCCGCCTTTTATTACGTAGTATTTATATACTCTTTGGCTATAAGAACCACGATCACGTCAGCTTTCATCGGTGTAAAACAAAAAATCCGCATCGGGCTATCAATTCAAAATTTATGACGCAACGTACAGATACAAACACGCAAATCAAATTTATAACACCCCTCTTTTTGCGTAGGGGGTTTAAAATAGTTTAATTCTTGTGTATAGCTTAAACTACTTATTTATATTTCATGTTTGTACCGTGATGTAGCTTAAAACCGTACCAGTGACCGGATGCGATACCGACACGTCAATCTCACTGAGAATAGCTAACGAGGTTAGGTCACACTAAAGGGAAACCTCCCGAATATCTCTTCAAACATCTATACATTGATTTAGCTAATGTACTCTTAAATGCCTTAAAACCTAAATTTTCCTATTCAGATTATGATTCCTCATAACTTCCTACACAGCCTACACTATTTTCCTATTAATTTGTTTACTAGCCGACCTGCCGGGCTATTCAGTATATTTTTAATGATGATCATTGTGTAAAGTGTACATAAAATAGCTGTCAAATGACGTGTTTTGCATTTGCTATCTTCATTGTATTTCTGTTGGTCACAGGAGATAGCAAATATAAAACACGTTGTTTGACAGATATTTGATGTACACTTTACCCAGTGATTATCACTAAAAATATACTGAATAGCCCCGCTGTCGAACTTCGTATCGCCTGATCTTAACAGATACTAACAGTGTGTATTGAAAAAGGATGTATTTCTTACTTTCCCGGGTTTTCTATTCATAAGAACCTTCTTCTGACAATAACCAAGACAACAAAAAAATGAAAAATCAGTCCATCTGTCTACTACACAAAATGGGGATTCATTTTTATCTATATATCAATAAAGATTTGTTTTCTTAAGATATAATTAAAATGTGTTAAGCCTTTTAGACTTTTGAATGTAATAAACGAACTGTTAAGAAGGGGACACGTAAGTTATGAGCACTTTTGTTATGAAGATTCTTGACACTACCCCGAAAAATACCATATGTATCTGACACTCAAACATAAATCAAATCTACTCGTAAGTACGTAAGAATACGTAAATCGTGAAAACTAGTAACGAAGAGTATAATCAAAATTAATAATCACACACACACACTCCCACACACAACATACATACACACACAACATACATACACACACAACACACATACACACACTAGCACACACACGTGTACTTAGAAATCGGTTAAAAAGTAGCCATGTTTGGTTTCAAAAGCCTTATTTTCACTGTTTTAAAGAAGAAATAACAAAGTCACACATTTAAAATACTTTGACCTCCGGTCACGGTTCAGCACAATACGGAGCTTGCTGAATATTTTACCTGTAGTTAGCGACACATCCCGAGTTAACTAGTGATGTAGTTAACTTATAATTGAGTGTGCAACGCTAACCGGATTGTTAGTTCGTATTGTGGATTTGACGTTCAGTATTATATTTTTTTAAGTTTTTTTTCTTTCTTTAGTTTTTGGCACTAGCGTTAGCATTTGCCAGGGGTGAAGTTGTATTTTTTTTGCAAATTGCCAAATTTAGCTGAATTAAATTAATATTTAACATTTTTGTCATAAGTCGCCAAATAAAATCAAATAATGATTTTGAGTAAAGAGGTGATCTATTACTCAAGACCATTTAATGAGATTTGGCGGCAATGAGGAATTACACAATACACTTTCTTCTTTATTATTTCATTTGTGAAATTTCACTAAGCAAAATTGTACAAAATGCCACCTAAAATTACTTATTTCACTGATTATAAACACGAAATTCAAAAATTACGAAAAAACTACGACCATCATTTCTCTGGATGGTGCCAAGACTCCCTTTTGTAAGTTTACTATTCCCAACCATTTATTTGCCTTTCGACAGCAGATAAAAAATACATAAAATTGACAGCTACACTATCTATATGATTTTTTGTTAATTAATTTGCCCCTTTGTGGGCCGGTGAAAGCCGTTAGGCCATGCTACCATGTCTTCCGTATTAATTCTTTACTTCAGTCATTAGTCACTATTTACAAAGTCACGTCAGGGTCTTGAGTAAAGCGGTGGTCACTTCACACAATCTCACTTTGGGTGATTTGGCGGCAGCGAGGAAATTCACGATACACTAATTTCTTCATGATTATTTCATTTGTGCACTTTCACTGAAAAAAATTAAACTAATTCCCACCAAATTAACTAATTTTACTCATAATTTACACTAAATTCAATAATTGTGAAAAAATTCATTCACGATGGCGCCAAAATTCCTATCTATACGAATTTGACTGCTGTCAGAAGTTAGATGCTTCTTTTTTTCCGGTGTTGGTCCCGGCTCCTTTTGTAGAATAGACTATCTGCCTTCCTGTGCCAGGCAGCTCGTAAAACTAGGTAGTGACATCTGACTAGGTTTTTTTTATGATATTGGAAGGTAAACAACCAGACGGATTTCCTGATGTTAAGAAATTCACGCCGCCTAGGGACACCAAAGGTGGTAATGGTGCGTTGCCAACCCGAGGCCGGGGTGTTAGGCCTCGAGCAAAAGTAAGTTTACCGGCTACCTTACCCTCCGAACCGGAACACGTCATGACGTTATGTTAACTAGCAAAGTTATGTTATAAATAAAAAACATCAATGACTAACGGCTAAATTAAGTTATTTATCTACAATAAGAAGGCTTACTAGAGTAATGCTGCTAACATAATTTTATATATTGCTAGCTGACCTGGCGAACTTTGTATCACTTGACATTTGTATGTAAGGAAAATTAAAGTATTCTTTTTCCTATTTTACCTCTAATTTTATCAGGTTTTGCTTCCATGATGATTCACCTGATATTAACAAACAAAAAGGATTAGCTAAATCGTTCATCCGTTCGATAACAATCGACAAAACCTACTTGTAATGTAGCTGCTTAGCTACAACCGAATTCGACGTGATCGCCGATTCGTCGAAATCGGTTATCGGCTCAAAGTTATGATGTCGCACACAGATACACATAGACTCGTCAAATCAATAACAGTTTTTCTGTTGCCTGGTTACTGACCTATTTTTATTATGGATAGATTATTGAAGTTGGCAGTCCGACAGATTACTAATATTCTCTGTCAGTCTGTATGTTTGAGCTAAAGCACAACTGTCATTTTAATGCTTGACCTTCACCTATTATCATTTAAGACTTCAATCGTGTGGCCAGTGTGGCAATCAAGACCAGATCAATGTCGTGTGGCAACAATATTGTAGGGCAAAAGAATCTTTACAATTAGTTGCAAGACTCAATAAACAAGAAAAAGGTGTCTTTACGCCCATATCCATGAAAGGATAGGCAGATGCACAACTGGGGTATCCACGACTAGATGAAAGACACATATGTCCCACAATGTGATAGTTGGCAAGCCTATCGCCAACCACGTACATAGCCAATTCCGGGTAACGTTATTATATTATATCATACCCGGGGATCGAACCCGAGGCCCAATGAAGTCAAATCCAAACTTGGGCTGTTAAACCACAGAGGCTATCTCAATATACAAGACAAGCTAAAAAAGAAAGCTTGTTAAGATAAATTAATGAGGATTTTGTTGTATAAATAAATAATTAGGGACACTCTCGTACACAATTCGTAAACAAAAATAAATTGAACCAGAAAAAAATATATGAGAGTTGGACTTGACTTCGTGAAGTTCCAGGTTCGGTCTCATAGTTAAACAACTTTTTTTTTTTAATTTTTAATAAAAACAACGGTCTTTGGGGTTGGATATACTTATGTCCGATTGGCGATAGGTTTGCCACATTGCGGAATTTCGGCTAGTCGTTAGTACCTTGATTCAACTTCTGCCTATACGTTTGGGGATAAGGGCGTGAAGACACTTTTTTCGGATTACAAATTTAACCTAGTTGAATCCATTACCCACGCTCGCTTGAATAGCGAAACCGATTGTCCTAACAAAAAAATTATGTAAAGAAAATATAATAATAGTGTAGTACAGAAATATATAAAAGTGGTTCTAGTTTAAATGTCCAAACAGAAGTGAAAGGTATGAACTTTATAAAATGCAAATTTCATCAGCAATGATCAACTTATTTAATATTATTACAAAGAATGTGCCGCGTCGGGACTTTGATATCGACTAATATATATTAATAAATTTCAATAACATATCTATAGATAGAGATTGGCATACTGGAGTTTTATTGCTACGTCATTTTTTAATTAATTACTAGCCAAACTTCAGAATATGTTCCTGACAATAACCAATACAACAAAAAAAGAATGAACAAAATTGCTTTATTCGTTCAGGCGTGATGCGATAGCTACTCGAAATGAAGATCAATTTGTATATAAGTATAGAAAGATAGTGGTTGCCTAGTAACTGATCACTTATCTTAAATTGAAAATTGACCACATACAATAGGAAAACTCTTAAAAATTTCAAACGAATTGAATCCTTTGTAGCTTAAATGTCAAACAATCTTCAGTGAGAGACAATGCTTACGAGTTCGATTCCATGAAACATGAAATTCTATGAAAAAAAACATTATACAGGTATGATGTTTTTTTTCCGTCTTGAAAAAATCTTTTCATGCCCGTATCTCCAAAATGGTACGCAAAAGTACATCCAGAGCATCCACAAATAGCCGAAGATACTTCAAACCCACAACGTGATACATGGCAAACCTATCGCCAACCGAGAACTTATCCAATCCCGAGTAACGTGGTTGTTATTAGAAAAATTAAGAAACACATTTTGAAACTACGAGTAAGTAACGCAACTTCCAAAAAAATTGTCACAAGAGCTATAAACTAAATATCATGAAAAAGTGTCTTCACGCCTATATCCCCCACACATGTAGGCAGAGGCACAAATAGGGCACCCACGACTAGCCGAAGACACTAAGACACATCATACAAGATCAAATTCTGGTGATAGGTGGCAAGCTTATCGCCGCCAATCGGGCAAGCTTATCGCCAATCGGGCACATATGCAATTGCAGGCAACGTTATTTTGAATATAAAATTTACTATACATATGTTCTATATTTTTGTGGCTGCTCGACCTGAGGATCGAATCCGGGACCTCAAGAAGTCAAGTCCGACGCCAGACCGCTATACCACAGGAGCGATAAATGTCATAAATTCGTATTTAATATTTTATACCTATTACAATTAGCCGTTGCCCGCAGATTCGTATACACGTTAAAGTGACTTCTTGTAGTTGGTAATTAAATGGAAATAAACACTTTGAACGACGTAAAAAGTGTCCTTAATATTAAACCTAGACTTTTACTTAACATTTAGTAAATAGACAAACGTTGAAATAGTCTTAAACAAATTAAATGGTCGTTTTTGGATAAGTATCATGTATACAATAATATAAAAATGTCATTGATAAAAAATACTCGCTTTCTTACACATATAAGTATACGTTTACGAAACCATTGTTGTGATCAAACTTACAGTATAAATAATACAAAATCGTAGAGCTTATACGTACCGAGGTAATACGACAAAGCGTAGTTTCGTAGTTCGCCTACGAATCTCTAAAATCGTAGCGAAAATTTATTTCTCTGGGGCATTTTCTTTGCGACATTTCATTAATATTGCGTAAATCTCAGTATTTACAGTTTAGTTTTTTATTTGTTTCGCTCTGAACTAGTTACCGGTACCTGGTTTTGCCCGCTTTGTATTTCAAAACATTTTAATATCCCTATTAGAACTTTATTTAAGTTTATAAGTAACAAATGTTGTTTAGTGATCCAGTGTCGGACAGGACTTCAGGTCCCGGGTTTATATCCAGGTAACGAATGAAAAGTGTTTTTTTTAATTTTCTAATGAAAACGAAGTTGCCCAGGATTAGTTAAGAGTCCGGTTGGCGACGGCGTTGCCACAAATCACATTGTGAAATGCTTTCCCGAATAAGGCCGTAAAGGCACTTTTCTTAATGTTATTTTTTCTCTACAAATTGTAAACTTTGTTTATTATATCAATCAATTACTAAACTAATGTAAAGAAATCTCATATATAAAAATCGTGCCTCGGTGTTTGTGTTCCAACTCCTCTAAAACAACTTGACAAATTTCATGAAATTTCTATGTATATTTGATAAGTATGAGAACGATAAAGTTTATAACATATAGGTGATACACCTTTTGCTGGGACAACTTGTAAACTATAATTATAAATAATTGTATGGCACGGTCATTTTCATATCCATCTCTTTCAAAAATAACGACTTCGAAGTTTACTATACTAATGTCTTTATTTGTCAAGTACTGAGCCGTTAGGTTAGCAAACTAACAACTCAACTAAGAAGTTAATCAATCAATCTAACAGATGCAGCCTTAACTATAATTTTAAAAAATATTCAATAACCTAGACAAATCATACATGCCACGTAACTAAGGACCATCACGATCATGTCAGCTTTCAAACAAAACACCAGCATTGCAATCGGTCTATCCATTCAGAAGTTATAATGTCATTACTGACACACCTGTACACACACAGACAAACTTATAACACCCCTCTTTTTAAATCTGGGTAAATAAACTTTAGTAAAAATTCTACTACTGCTATAATATAGTACTAATATTTGAATCAATAATCTTTTTAAAAATACTTTAGTAACGAATTATATTATTTTAAAGAACTTAAAAACATTTATTCGATTTCTTAAATATATAGAGTCTGATTATGGCAACATTTCCTTTACAATAGCAATAATACAAACTGAGTTTTCTTTCAAACAGTGAACTAAAATTTCATGAATAATTCATAGCCCTGTCTTTCTTTCATAGGAGTATTTTTATTATTTCCCCTTTATGCAGTGAGGCCTCACTGCGTATACTGTTATAAAGTTCAAAATCGCATACAACTTTCCTAAAATAATGTGTTTGAAATCTAAACACAATTTATGATACTTTACCAGAAATTGAACCTTGTTGCTTTAGTGATAATGCTGCCTTCTTCAATAGGTCACTGAAAAACTACGTGGACACAGACGCAGCGTATTTCGTTTTATCGTAGATACTTATGTTACGAATTCTTGTTTTGCCACGAATAGTTACGTTTTTATACAAAAAGCTATCCTCAACTTAGTCCTTTAATGGTAGTTTATTTTTTTTAAAAGTAGCCTTACTTTTAACTCGGGTATTAAAGTATAAGCATCTAAAAATTCTTCATAATTGCACCAGCTATTTAGCAGTGAAAGAGTAACGACAAAAATACTAGTTATCGCCGTTTTGAAATTGTTGTAGGAAAGTACGGATTATACCAAATCTGACAAATTTTTTATTTTATATTTGGCAGTTTTCCTCTCGTTGGTGTAAATTTCTAGATTTTTGCGAAAGGAAAAAGTCCACGTTCGAATAACCTGACTCTAACTTCTTATTTTCGTGTTATTTTAACGAATAGTTTTGAACATATTACATAAATATTTAATTTAGTTGCTTTTATTAACATAGTAACTTTAAGCGTAATAGCAGCTAAGAAGTATCTTGATCACGTTAGCTTCCAAACAAAAGAAACCGCATCGAAATCTTTCCATTCGTTTAAAAGTTATGATGCCGCACACAGATTCACATTCATTTTATTCTGTTGTGCTTAAAAATTAATAGAAATAGTGAATACCAGGAAATTTACTTGTACTACTAGATCAAAAGAACTTTAGAAACATATTGCTGAAGTGGTGAATCCCTTTGCGATCATTATTAACTCGGTATTTTTTTTAATTTAATGTATAGTTTATAAAAATGACCCTGGTGTGTACTAAGCTTTAGTTTATAAGAACGATGTCTCCTAACAACAAGCACCTCGTACTAAAAATGTGACTTCTTCAACTACCGACTTTTTTGTGAACTGGCAATAATTAAATACATAAAAAAATAAATAAAACAAAATTCAACTACTCCCAAAAAAAATCACATACTTGTGTCATGGGTGTTAGACAATGATCTTATACATAAAAATGCTAAAAAGATACCAATATTAAGTTGAAAAACACCCAGAAATACAGACATCTAAATGTTCACAACATAAATACATGAACACAAGTACAGATAAAAATCTTATACGAATATTACACGCGTTTGGTGTGCTGTATTTTAAGATATAATTTATCAGGATTTATCAGGGTGCTTCTGCTGCAGAGCATAATATGGAATTAAAACATCTAGATATTGGTCATACCAATACCTACCATACGAATACGAATCCGAAAACTACCAAAAAGACAATCAAAGCATTGGGTATAAATAAGTCAAAAGTCTTTTGGTTAGGAAACTAATACTTTCAATTAGTATTGATAAAATCTGTAAGTATTACATCATTTACATTAAGTATATTTTATTATAATTATATCAGTATGTAGTACATTAATTAGATTCATTTGTATATCTGTATCGTTTTATGATTTCGTTTATGTACCTACTTGGCAGTGTTTAATTTTGTGTATTATTATTTTTAATATTAGGTATATTTCTTTGTAGTTTCCGTTTGTGATTGTCATGGAAAAAAATAAAATACGTAAGTATTTTTTCTTAATACTATTAGCCATTCAGTTACTTTTTAAAAAAGTAATATTTGCATTAAGTTTTAATAAATAAATAATAAAACGTAAATTACAAATTTTCAACAACAACAATAGTCCTAAAATTAATAAAATTAAACTATTTCAACATTTAAATATTAGCACTGTTCCCTTTATTAATAGAATCTGAAAGAAGGGTGAGACTATACTTTGATAAATTTCTCTTGTCATTTCTAAGACCGGTTTTAACAACTCTTTTTTCATTTCAAAGAGCAGACTTCCAAGATAGTCCCAACAGCAATTTTTGATATCATATTTCATCATCCAGGTAAATAGAGGAAGTACCTAAGTAAGTGGAACCAACAGAGTTTTTAAAGTCAGATTAGATAGGTAAGTAATGCGGGTATTTCCTAATTTTTCCACGTGTTGGTCCGGGCTCCTTTGTAGAAAAGACCATCTGTCTTCCTGCCAGGCAGCTCGTAAAAGGCGAGCATAGGCTTGCCGTCACTAACACCGTGACATCTGACTAGGTGGTAGAGTTTCGCAGCGTCTCACCCGGATTGGTGACCCGGACCACCGCCTTACCTATTCCTGCCGCCATAACGTCATGACGTGTTCCGGTTCGGAGGGTAAGGTAGCCGGTAAACTTTCTTTTGCTCAAGGCCTCTGATTGGCAACGCACCATTACCACCTTGTGTCTCTAGGCGGCGAGAATTTCGTACCATCAGGAAATCCGTCTGCTTGTTTGCCTTCCAATGTCATAAAAAAAATTAAAATGTGGATAGCTTTATTTACAAAAATTAAAAAAAAACGTAACGTAGATACATAAAGTAGTATGAAAAATGCTATTCTAAGATGTTTATTTAGGTACCTCCATGTTTTACAAAGAGGATTTGAACCAACGACCACCTTTCTTCATTTTCATTATGTTCAAGCTTTTGAAACCTTGTAAAAAGGTTTTCGTATCAAAAATATTCTTAATTACTGTTTTTCCAAGCTAATGTGGAATTAAAATCAATTTTATTTTCCACTTATG
>NJDC01000360.1:3168-40413 GCA_002245475.1 Calephelis virginiensis | reverse complement strand
ACCGTGACATCTGACTAGGTGGTAGAGTTTCGCAGCGACTCACCCGGATTGGTACCACCGCCTTACCTATTCCTGCCGCCATAACGTCATGACGTGTTCCGGTTCGGAGCGTAAGGTAGCCGGTAAACTTTTTTTTGCTCAAGGCCTAACATCCTGGCCTTGGGTTGGCAACGCACCATTACCACCTTGTGTCTCTAGGCGGCGAGAATTTCGTACCATCAGGAAATCCGTCTGCTTGTTTGCCTTCCAATGTCATAAAAAAAATAAAATGTGGATAGCTTTATTTACAAAAATTAAAAAAAAAATTACGTAGATACATAAAGTAGTATGAAAAATGCTATTCTAAGATGTTTATTTAGGTACCTCGATGTTGTACAAAGAGGATTTGAACCAACGACCACCTTTCTTCTTTTCATTATGTTCAAGCTTTTGAAACCTTGTAAAAAGGTTTTCGTATCAAAAATATTCTTAATTACTGTTTTTCCAAGCTAATATGTAATTAAAATCAATTTTATTTTCCACTTATGTTCTTGAAATATTAATTTAAAATTAAAAATTAATTGAATTATTCTGATTAAAATATTTTTAGTATTCTACTGCTGCTACTGTTTTTAAAAACAATACCGTATCAAATCATTTTTTATGTTTGTTTTAGTATTCATGTTCTTAAAATCAATACCTAACCAATTTTTTTTTAGTTTCTTTTAACATTTCTTTTCTAAAACTAATGCCAAAACATTTTTTTTTAGATTCTGTTTTAAGAATTAACATTTAATAAAATAATTGTTAGTTTTCTGTTAATATTTTAGTTCCAAAAATTATTACCTAATTAAATCAATTTTTAGTTTGTTACTACTATTACTGTTATGAACGTAAACGTTCCTATAATACAAGCGGAATAACAATCGGTGGTGGCGCTCACCCTCGTTGTATTTTGTTTACAGGACGGCCCTGAGAAACATCAGCCGTCCTTGCCGTTCGCGATGCTCCTAGTATAAACCCGTCTCGCCGACTGTTCTTCTCTCCTCCATGAATAAAATAAGATAGCACCGGCTGACTCTACCCGTCTCGCTCTCTACTACCAATTATACCGTTTGCCAAAACGAGTAAGCCATTGGTAACGTAGAGTTGAAATGCAATAAAACACTGTGCCTACAGGATAGATTTGGTTGTACTATATATTTGTATAGTTGGAGAGCTATACTACGCGTTAGTAGACGTTTTGTTCTATTTACTTTGCAGACGGTCGACGCACGTGTTAAATTCAGTTTAATTTCGCATAATGATGATGTTTATTTCATTTGAATATGTCGGTTCATGCCGTGTGAAGATAGGATCCAAATTTCGCTTTACTAACACGGATGTATAGAAACTTTATGAATCGTTATCTGAATTTTAAGCTGATTAAATTTTTAGTTAGTTCAGATGATAAATACTTTTTATTTGAGAAAAAACTTTATAATCTAAACATTTTTACACTAGATACGGTGAGAGGACATAAAACTAAAATACAAACTTAGTTATTTTTAGGGAACGGGAAACACATTTTAAAATATGAAAAGGTTACAAAAATCAATTTCCAGCTCTGTTTGATATTTTTTGACTATCTAATTATTTTTTCAGCATAATTTATAGATATAAAAGAATTTGTTATCTACAAATTATAAAATATGACAGAGAATTAGTTTCAAATCAGGAGACGGATATAGCAAAGGTACTTTTGATCCCATTCAATTGCAAGGAAACTAGGGAAAATAGCATTTTAATATTTCCCATACAAACTAAACTGGTAGAACGAAGTTTGCTAGAGCAGCTAGTGTTTCAGTTAAACTAAAGAGCACTATTTTTTATATATTTGAACTGTATTCTTTCCACACCTTAAAAACACCTCAAAGGCATACTATGACGTCACAGCACACTACGTATTTTCAAGACTGATGAGAGAGATTTTTGTCGATAAAAATATGTTTATTGCAATATTTTTTTAATTAAATTCTATAATTTGTATTAAATATAGTGTATTAAAAGTATAGAATAATCACTTTACTTTTAATACACTTTTTCACAATGTCGTTGTTTCATGTTAAAATGTTTATTCCTTTTATATAGGAAGAAAGGAATCGTAAAGTGCTATATCTTCAAATTTGATAGCTGCATTTTTTTTTAGTAAAAATAGATAAGTTTCTATAATTTGTGGACAAAACTGTCTATTACGGTTCATTCTTAATGAGGCACAATCTTACCAAAATCATATTGGATCACCATCCTATTGCAGTAATGTTATAATTTATTAATAATTATATTATATATATTATTATATATTATATTATTATTATTATGCAACAATTCTTGTTATTTGACTAGTTGTCTTGGCAAACTTTGAAACACCCGTATCACGTTATTTTTATCTTAGTTTTTCAAATATTTAAATAGTTAGTCTGGTATTCGGGTCTAAGATGAATTTAAAAACATCCTTAAAATCGGTCCAGCAGTTCTCGAGTTACTAGTGTTGTAACAAACCCGACTTAGTTTTATTATGTAAGCTAACGGCCCGCCCCGGCTTCGCACGGTTATAAAATATACATATAAACCTTCCTCTCCAATTACTTTAGGTATCTATTAAAAAACCGCATCAAAATCCGTTGAGTAGTTTTAAAGACTTAAGCATACAAAGTAACATAGGGACAGAGGAAGTGACTTTGTTTTATACTATGTAGTGATGTAACATATATTTCTTAAAACATAAACTTCTGTCCACATCGACAAACAAAACTAGAGTTTTACTGACAGCCAATTTGTCCTAACTAAGAATAACTTAGAGCCTGACTAAGGTACAATGTACACTTGTAGCTTGACCAAGTTTAAATCCAGTAGAACCAAAATAGATGCATAGACAATCTAAAACATTTTAAAACTGTGGCACGGCTATTACTTATAGAGAATCAATGATAGTAATTCTGTTGGCACAAACTACTAAACTAAATTAAAAGCACACTTTTAAATTAGCCAATCTGGCTGAGTGGCCTAGCGGTTAGTTGTTGAACTTAACTTTATGAAATTCCAGGTTCAATCTCCGGGTTTGTCAAAAAAAAGTGTTTTCCAAATTTTCTAATAGAAATAACATTGCGGGGACTGGGTGGGAAAGTGCCCGGTTGGCTATAAGACTTACCATATTGTGGGACTCAGTGTCTTCGCTTAGTTGCTACCTTTGCTTATCTTCTCGGGGATATGTCCATGAAGATCCTTTTTTTACTGATCTGGTTAAAATGACAGAAGTTTATATACATTTATATAAACTTCTGTCATTTATTTCCTTTTTTTTGTAACATAAGACAGTGCACAAGCACAAGACTCCTGACGGTAAGAGACAACCTTGACGTAGCGACATTTTAGTTGTCATAGGTGCATTACTGTCCTATATATTATGGTAGTAAAACCTAAGCAACCCTCCAAACCAGAATAGGACAAAGCCAAACACTTATCATTTTGGAGACCAGAATAGGTAAGGGGGTGGATAAACACCAGTGGGCTCACTAGTTTACCTATTCAACCTACGCTCAACCTGGGAGACCAATGGTCAATGCTATGCAAAGAACCTGGACAAACAACGAGGCTTAATTTTATCTTGAATTTTCAATTAATAAATGTTTTCATTTATATTGTTAATTCTAATTTTAGTTTAGTAAGCGCCAACAGAATTGCTACCAACTCTGCGGTCGATGCTCGTTAGAATGCTCCTGTCACGCCAATAGGCTTTTAAAAGTCGTTTACTACTAGAATATATTAATGGTGACTTTAACTCTTACGGTCTGTGATGTTTCTTTTGTTAGAACATGTATAATTTACTTAAATATGTCTGAACTATTGAATTTGATGACTTACCCAAATATTTGCGCGCTTAAGAACGCTATAAAAATGTATATTTATCGTTAATTAATAAATGAAACTTTCATATTACTTAATCATCGACTATCATTATATTAACATAAATCCCTATTTTTACCCACTGACGAAAAAAATGGGTTAGAAGTTTGACATGCCTGTGTGTATATGTCTGTCTATAAGTGGAAAGTTATAGTTTAGAGCTATAGTTATAGTTAAATAGAAATCATACCGTTTCGATGTGATTTTTTATTTGACAGCTGACTTAATCGACCTGGTTCTTTTTTACATATACATTTTGACCGCCTTGTTGGTCGAGTGGCTAGCGTACACGCCAACCAACAGCGAGTCTTGGGTTCAAATCCAGGCGTCTGTGTGATGAAAATTTGGATGCCTGCACCTCGGGACTGGATGTTTATTAAATTTATTTTGGTATGTATAAAAGTGTTTCTGTGTATTAGAATTGTTAACAAACACTCATAACACAAGCATATAATTTGCTTACTTTGGGTTTCGATTCAATAGGTGTAACTTGTCCAGGGATATTTATTATTACTAGTGGTCGCCCATTGGTCGAAATTCGACCATAATAAATTTTAATATCTTGTTGATAAGAACTCATCTTCATTTCTCAAGACCAACTAATAAACTTTATAAATAGTTAGTGTGCCATCTGTGATCTTTTATCGTTATCATCAATATATTTGTTTGTGTGTGTCAAATGCATGGTAGTGTAGGTAATGTGTTATTTATTGATTTACGGCCAATATTAATATTCAATCCTAATCCAAAACTCGCTGTCCAAGATTGATATTTTGATCCATTTTTATGTTATCGCTTGCCAATAACATATCTGTGATGGATAAATATGTCAATTAGGTATGGGATAGGCCGCCGGATACGCAGCTATCTAGATTGCTTGAAATCCATTAGATTGAGAGAGAAATTATTAACATTTAACGGCCAATGTACTTACTTTATAAACATTATTATTAAAAAATATTAGCGTTCTGCACTTCTCCTACACATAAACAATAAGTGTGTCAAATTTACGTCGGTAATTAAAAACACTTTTACCAAATTCATATATCTCTTTTCAATTTTCTACTACAAAACTAAACTCTACGTTACGAATATTTCAGAAAATTATACAAGAAATTGCGAATCAAGGAAAAATGACGATTATATAATGCATATTTGATAATTTATCATTTGCAACTAATATCGTACGGCTTTCCTCGAGAAACAACCATGGTCTTCAGACAGTTTCTGTTTTAATAACTGCATTTGACCGCCACTTTGATCAAGGGGTTAGCCTACACTTCTAACGCCAACGATCATCTGCGAGGCTCTGGTTCGATTCCCGTCGAGAATTTATGTGATCAACATATTAATATCCGCATTTGCGAGTATAGGTATATATTAGTATACTTGACTAACACCCTTGACACAAACAAATAATTTGCTTATTTCGGGATTAATTTTGATAATGTTTGTAAGCTTATGGATTTATTTATTTAATAAGCTACTTCTGTCTCAAAGATCTTAACGTTTCTCGAGTGGAATAATAGGAACAAATAACAGTTTCAATATTTAATATATATAGAAATGACAAAGCACAAACTTACGGTATTATCCGGTCCTTAAAAGACTAACAGCCACAAATAACAATTTCAAAATTTAACTAATAAGTAGTCTTAAAGATTAGCAGTTTGACATAAAAACAAAAAGTATATAAGTAATTAAGTATATTAACATATATAAAAATGACAAAGCACAAACTCACGGTATTATTTGCTCCTTAAAAGACTAACAACCACACTCAGAGATGTCAATTAACATTTTATACTTATATCAATTATACTTATTGATACAATAAAAGACAATTGATGTCTTTAAGTACGGCCGTAAATACTAAAATCAGCCCACGATATTATATGATATTTTTCCTAATTCAAATTTAATACCTCCTACTCAGCCGATTTAGATAAAAACATATATTCAAGATTCAAAGTATGTGAATAAGTTTTCAAAATTAGATGAATAGATATTTTTGACGTACCTACATAAGTGTTGGAGAATATAGCGTCAAACAGATTTAAAAAAAAGAGTTTTTAATGTTATCCGGTTAAATTGAATTATTTCTCGGGAGCTCTTAGTTTCATTTTGCTTGCAAAACACCTTTTTGGACTACTAAAATGTTTTTATGTTACAACGAATTGTTTTACTATTAAAATTACATGTTGGTTTTAAAAAAATAATTGGTGAAAAGAAAATAGTTGGAAACATTAAAATATAGTGTTATGTATTTTTTTTAATATTAACATATGTGTTCATCGCAATGTGGTAGAATATGTTGGAATGTTTACATAACTTTGATACATTGTTATTGTAAATATTCTAAAAACTAATTTAATTGGATTAGTATAAGAATTCCTTTGCACTGTCTCAGTTATATTTTATTTTACAGAAATAACGACAGACATTCGAAAAAATAAGGTAAATGCCCATGATACTAATACACTACATATACGTAATACTTATAGCCAGTCAAACAAAGTGTATATTCTTAAAATTAACACGTATATACTTAAAAATAAACTCATTCATACTGTTCGAAATTTGTAGATAGAAAGAAAGAAACTAAGAAAATATTTATTAGTTGACTAAATCACCAGACATGATAAAATAGAAACTAAATCTAAATTCAATCTAAAATTGAATTGGACAAGACTGTCTAGTTAAAAAGTAAAAAAGTAATCATAAAACATGAGTCTAACAAAGTTTAGCTCTACGTATTTTACTGCACTGATTTTGATAAAACAAAGCGTATGTCACTAGAGATGATGTAGCATTCTAAGGGTGAAAGAATTTTTGAAATCGGTCCTTTAGTTTCGAAGCCTTTGCTAAGAAACAAACAAAAAATCAAACATTTCCTCTTTATAATATCAGTATAGAACAGGGTTTCCCAAACTATGAGTCGCGACTCACTGGTGGGTAGCAAAAGAATATTGAGTGGGCCCTGCCTGTGGAATAGCCCACCACCCTACTGACAACACACCACACGAACGACAATTTAATTTTTCTAATTTTGATGTAGTTATTTAATTAAGACTAAATTAAATTAATAAATTATTAAAATTATAAAAAAATTGTTTAACTCTAGCTAACTCATATTGGTAAAAGTTAAATATCCTAGAGGTGGGTCCCGAGCTTAGAAACTTTTTTTAGATGGGTCGTAGCCCAAAGAACTTTGGAAACCACTGGTAAAGATAGTTTCTCAGGACATTTCTATCTATCAAGCAAGAGAATATTTATGCTCATTCTACTACTGCAGCATTATTACAATTGTAATAGCGGCATGCTATGATGGCAGCTACGACACATTACAATTAATTATTTAAAAAAAATAAAAGTAAAACAATAACTGTTGTATTCATAACTTATATGGAAACTCGTTTAAAAGTTTTAATAACAAAAATATAAACGTATTGCTTTTGTAAAACAAACGTCAAAACGGCTATCATATCGTATCACTATAGTATATTATAACAAATATTTAGATAAACGACTATTTTTTGCCTTTTTTTAAATATATTAAAATCATTGACTAATGACTAATATATAAAGCGATTCTGTTATAAAAAGCTTCAAAACACTTAAATGTTTTAATTTATAAATATGCAAACTACTAGTAACATTGGTAATAGTAATATTGGTTACAAATATAAATTATGTCAACTATATTTTATGAAGTTTAATTAGTTATTAATACTTCGACACCTCTAAATACAACAATTTCCAAAACAGACACGTCATATCAAAAACGATTATGACAAGTTGCCAAATCACAGACAAAATTACACATTCCTAATCAACATAGATTAGTAAAACCGAGAGCAAAGTTTATTTGTAGATTTAACGTGACATTTCCATTATTTCTATCTCTGATGACGGAATGTGTGTCTATCAAATATGAATTATGCAAGCCACTAATAACATGTTTCATAAATAACTTAAAATTTCAAAAATAATTTAGTTTTCCCACTTATGTTAGGGTTTCAAAACTCTATCTTGACGACAACCTTATAGACTAATAGCCCAGTAGCTATTATCCCATCAGTAATTATCCTAGTTTTGTAAAGCTATATTTTTGTGCATGTAATTTAGAAACGTTTTAATCTACAAAACAGTTATATAGAAGCGTGGATATCTTCAATCACCTCAATAGCCGGCTCATCACTACGTAGTATAAAACAAAGTCGCTTAAATATTTATAACTACGCAACGGATTTTAATGCGGTTTTTTAAATAGATAAAGTGATTAAAGAAGAATGTTTAT
Source organism: Calephelis virginiensis (assembly GCA_002245475.1). Taxonomy (NCBI): domain Eukaryota; kingdom Metazoa; phylum Arthropoda; class Insecta; order Lepidoptera; family Riodinidae; genus Calephelis; species Calephelis virginiensis. The sequence continues at coordinate 32,189 of NJDC01000360.1, read as the reverse complement.
GTGTATATTTTATAACCGTACGAAGCCGGAAAGGGTCGCTAGTTATTTATCACATAGAAACTTTGGTCGACCTTTTTTGGTCGAGTGACCTTCACGCGTAAATACATCGACCAACCGAGAGGCTTGGGTTTGATTCCCGACGGGTGCTTATTAAATTTATTCTGGTATCTATTCAAGTATTTCTATGCATTAGAATTGTTAAATAACCCTAATAGCACAAACATATAATTTGCTTACTTTGGGTTTAGATTCAATTTGTGTCATTTGTCCATTGGCACAACTTGTTAATAAATATAATTATTATATATGTTTTGTCGAGGGTAACTGAATTTTCAACTTTAGCATTTGTGTGATGAATATCGAAAAGTGTCTGGTACGTAAGTATTTCTATGTATTAGAATCGATGACTGACACCCATAACACAAGTATATAATTTTCTTAATTTGGGGTTAGAATCAAATTGTATGACTTGTTCAGGGATATATATTTATTTATTTTTATCTCAGAATTGAAGATGAAACGCTATTTTGAAATTCTTTAGTTTGTTTACGTTACGCGGTTGACTATTTACATTAATTTTTGAATAGAACATTTCTTAAGAAACGTTGTGCACTTTTTAATTAGGTAAAAAATGTAAACAAACACGCACCCTAACTGAAAATTGGTCAGACGGAGGAGGTATAAATGGTTTTACTACTGTATGTTGTCGCCACATTTCATTTTTGTTTCGCTGCCCAGTATTTTTGTTATCAAACAAATACAATTATTTTGATATTTTATTTTGTACCGACAATTAAAGCAATACGTGCAAAATTCGCTTACCATTCCAAAATATCAAAAATGCAAAACGTTAACATTCAAGTTTTCACTTCTGCCGGCGCTCCCAGAGTGCAACCCGTTGATTTTTTTTTAATTTAAGGGATCAAATAAATCCCTCTTTCGGTCATGTAGAAATGGAATCAGAAGTTAGGATCATAGCATAGCATAACTATATTTACAATGTGATCATAGGCTAGTGACACTAATTTACAAACGGTAGTTTAAACGAGAGTTATGTTTGCCTCTATATTTTATTTAGCACATCACATCCTCACGCTTATTAAATTATCAATCCTTCTCACTGTTATTATCAAATATATATTTACAACGTGATCAAAGGCTAGTGACAATATTTATAAACGGTAGTTTAAACGACAGTTATATTTGCTTCTATATTTTATTTAGCATGTGTGTTTAGGATGTGATATTCTCACGCTTATTAAATTATCAATCCTTCTCACTGTTATTATTAAGTATTAATCATCTCAACCTGTTTTATTTTTGGAATATGGCTTTGCAAAATTTAGATATCATTTACAGAAGTTATAAAAAGCTTATATGAAAATGATGTAGCTTGACATATCTCCCCTTTAAACTTATTTTGCTGTCGTTTTGCGTATAAAATGGTTAACTGCCTATTAAGGTTATATCATTGAATATAAATTAAAGTATTTGCGATATATTCCTAATTTTTAAAACCTCCTTTCAATATTTTTATACAATACTAACTAAACCGGCGAACTTTGTACTGTCCGTACTCCGTGAATCGGTTATTTTAATCCTTAAAATGTTTTAAAGCTATTTTGCTGTTTAAGAATTACGAGGGCGTTTAAAGACGTCGATTAACGTTTAATATATCATTCAGCCACAATTTTGTTTGGAAAATAACAACTTAATTTTAAGTTATTAATTCATTTATTAATCGATCGAAATTAACTTACATCTCTGAGTGCAGTCGCAAACATATTACAAAAACTAAACATACCTATTTAAAATCGGTCCAGCAGTTGTCGAGTAATAAGTGTTGCAACAAACTAAACATTGTTTTAAGGTGCTTACTTTTTTTCGTGATTATATTCCGATGTTTTTTAATACTAACTCTTAGATGAAATAATTGACATTTTATTAATGGCAAACATTGTATTTTTTAACCAAACTGTGGTAAAAATATATTAATAAAATTACATAATAGATAAAATCTTACGGCCACACTCAGAGACGTTCATTACCTTTAAATCAATCGTTTAGTTAAAATTTTATATGCAACACTGTGACTTAATGATAGACTAAATATTAATTAAGATAGAAATAGATAAATGTGGAGTTTAAAAAAAAAAATACTTCTATACTAGGAATTAGATTTTATTTTTCAAGTGGTATACGCGCGATTTACCCGTGCTTTACCTGAAGCTAATCTGCAGGATATTAAAAGCTGCAAGCTGCACTCTATTAAAACAGCTTTTCCGTGATTTCTCCGCAATTAAGGCGTGAACGCGTACACATGTAGTGTATTGTGACTGACATTGGTCTTGCGTAGATAATGATAACTCAACCAAAACGCGTAAACTCAGGTCAACTCATGAGTCACGAAGTAGAACCCGAGTTGTGAACCAGCTCGCAGCTCAGCTCAACTTGGGAATCATGAACTTTGCTCAAACCGAACCATATGTCAGCTTATGAGGTGACGCCTATTTTAGTCATTAATCACAGATAATTGGTCAATAGTTCGTGACATTTCTAATAAAGCGTGAGCTGCGAGTTTAGACTTAATTTAGAACTGTGACTCCAATATTATGATAGATGAGTATTTGAACCAGTTCAGATATGATTTTAGTCTTTGACCATTTGTCTTATGTTCTAATACAGGCTATTATGCAATTTATTGCCACCAAATGCATAACTTAGGCGCGAACGTTCTAAAGTTTACATGAGGCTAGTTTTCTTATGACACACGGCTTCCTCAGGTTTTACCTGTCATTACATGATTTGAAAATAATCATTTTACTCATTTATTTAAACTATTTTGCATCCTCAACCATATATTAAAAAGTGTTATTCTATAATTACAGGTAATATTAAATAGGTAGACTTATATAATATTTATTTTGTCAACTGTATTTCAAAATAAAAATTAGCCTAAGCGCTTTTTCAGATCATATGTTATCCGCCATCGATTTTCTTTCTGAATTGTTTTGGATAAAAAACGTGGATACGTGTACACAAATACTATTGGCTAATCATGGATGCCTTTTTGGGATACGAACATACATACATTTACATATTTTTTAATCGTCGGAATAGTACACGCCAAACTGTTACCCGCGTTGTATAAAGATGTAAAATCTTTTCTACGCAGATTCAACTCGATTTCAACTAAACATAATTTGAATTTTATCCTTCCAATAACAAAAATTAAAATAAAATAAATAGAACTTGTAATTTATCATGTACAAACGTAAAATTTAAAAATCAAAGAATTAAAAACGTTTGATTTTGGCAGCGTATATACAAGTATTTTGTTCTGGAAAATGTTTGAAAAACAGATTTTTATATAGATGTAAACGTAATTAGCATGAAATTTAAGTTTTCTGATTTTTAACTAGCTAATACTTATGTTGGTTAGAAAAAGCAGTTAGATCATAAAATGACTAAAAACCTGTTAAGACTAATCTTTAATCTAAAGTTCATATGAAAAAATAGTAATGGCAAATCTAGTTTAATAAAAGGATCTAAGTCTTAGGAATAATAAATGAAAAGCTTACTTTATCGATGATAATTTTTCATTAAATTGTATTAATTTTATAGCATCATAACGTTTCCGTCATTATTAATCCATTTCTAAAATGCAATTTAATAAAAAAACTGCATTATTTAAATCACTTATTTTTACCCACGTCTATCAGTATTTATTTTAATGTTCATTCCAAATACTTAAAGAAAATCTAATGTCAATACTAAAGTCCTAAATTAAAAAAATGTTAATTGTATGAATTCATCAAACATTTTGTTTTAAATGTAAAAAAATGCAGCGGTGCTAAATCGGGATCGTTTTCCGCAAAACCCGAAACTCAGTCAATGTACGTTGTTCTTGTTTATTGTTCTCAGCACCTGCAAAAAAATACATCATACCCACCTAAGCAAAGTTTTCTTTGACATTAAAAACTCGTTTGTTTGTATTCTTCTGCAATACTATTTATTTTGAATAAATAAATTATGAAACATAAGTAAACAACACGAAACATTGTTTAAACATTTTTTGAGTCGGTTACGTTCGTAGCCGTAGCACCGTAGCGCGGCCGTCGGATACGTTTTCGTAGTATTAGACCTAAACGCGTTTCACTACTTGGATTTTGCGGCTACGAAAAAGTATTTGATTGGAAAAACAATAAGTATAAACAATTTATATGACTTTGAACCTACTATTATTGTTTAAAATCATTATTATATCATAATTTTGTTAGTGTATTTACTTAAATACTAAGAAATAGCTATGTTTTTAATGAATTGAAACAAAGATTTTTATTCCTTTTATCCGACGCCAAAAAGTAAGCATTGATTTATTTAAAAGGATTTGCATGCCAACATTTGCGTAATTTAAAAAGTAAAAAATAATTTAAAAAAGATAAAACTGTTTGAGACATGGAATAGAATGTTTAAGTGTTTTTAAAACGTTACAAAGTGAAAACATCTTATTTTGTTTGTTCCTAAAGTATCTAAATAAAAGCAAACGACTCTTCCACAACGACGCAATAAAAGAAGTTAAAGTATCATCAAACAACACGACCGTCGGTAACTTTTATTGCTAACTTACGGATGGTTTTAGAGTTTGTCCATTTATCTACTAGTATGGTTTATCATAAACTTAAAATAATAACAAATTGTAAATTAGATAACAAAAAAATATAATGGTAACAGAAAAGAGAAGGAAGGAATGAATATTTAAAAACTACATAAAGTAAGTCAATAGAATATTGACTTATTTTTATAATGTAAAATAAGGCAAATTATACGATTTTCTTATGGTTTTTAAAGATATACATACATAGACACAGAGAAATACTTAAATAGATACTGGAATAAATTTAATTAAGATAGTAAGAAGAGTAAGAGGGTTCAAAAATATAGATAGTAAGATTAAAATAATGTGTTTGTTATTTACTTTTCTTTATGTTTATTGTTCTATGTTGAAAACTTTGCTTGGGTAATTATAAATTCGCTAGAACAGTAGTAACAAAAAATGGAGCTCCATCAGCAGTCGCAAGCAGCGGGCAATTATTAAAAAAAACGCACAGCCTTAAATACATAATTGTAGAATTAGAAATTCCTGAAAAAAAATTGTTTGTTTTACGCGAACCATGGACTCGTTTTGTAGATAAATAATGTTTAGTATTTTGATAACAAAAATGTTAAACTTAATCTAACTTATTAAAATGGCAATACTCACAGATGGGTTTGGAACGCACCGCCGGGGGTCGGAGCTCCGATACGTTGGGCTATATCGGCCTGGAAAACAGCCAGGGGGTGCCATGAGCCCCCCACCGGACTTCATCTTGTCCGGGGAGTACATGGCACATGACCCCCACGGGTCGTCCTCCAACTTCAACACCTTGGAAGGTGAGTGATACTGACGGTCGAAAATTTTGGCGACTTTATCGTACTTGGGGGGTTAAAAAGGCGACGCGTCGCCGCGACCGCTCCGTGCGCCGGGTGATAACCGACTAAGGCAGGCGTCGCGTGACGTCACCGACCACGCCCTCTCCCCTCCAGTGACCCCTCCTACGACGACACTTCGCCCTTCTCACGCATGTTTACGTCGCCGCCGGCGGCTCCACGATTAACTGAATTATTTAATTGGTCCATTCACTTCTCTTGTCTGTTACCTTTTCACGCTTCAAACTCAGAAAGGTTGACGGATAGCCTGTAACGGGATTGGCACATTTTCTAATTATACCATAATCTATCGCTAATCCAATGGTTATCAACCCAATGTTCATAGTTTGCGATTTTCAATTTTAAAGCCTGGAACAGAATGACTACATTTTTTTCGTGATGCAAAAAAGATGCGAAAAAATAAATTTTTACCTTCATGCTTGAAATATATCTATATATATATAAAGCAATGCCACATTTCCTTGTAATTTTATAACTCAAGAACGGGCTCACCTAACCAAACCAAATGCTTATGCTTTGTTCAGACTATTTTGTAGATAATTTATGTGAAGTTTGCATAAAATCGGTCAAGCAGTTCTTCATTTATCACATTTTTTTTAACAAATTGAAACTTTTTTCAAATGGGGATGGTGCTGTCATATTGAAACTTTTTTCAGTTTTTTTATTTATAGGTAGCGAAGCACGTACATGGGCACTAGTTTATTTATAAATATTTAATTAACTAATATCATACAATTGTTGAGTAGCTATATCAAAACTAAGATTGGTTTAATGTACATACTTTAAATCATTTCACATTTAAACATATTACCATCTTTAACTCTACTGGTAACTGTCTTCTCACACGGAACAGGACAATGACGACTATTTACGCTATAACTACTTACTATTTAAAGGTAGACGTCCACACATGACACAGTGCACCCGTAATATCTAAGATAATGGGTTGTTATTGCCTCTCACCATCAGGAAAGGAATGCTTGATTACTATCTTTTTCAAATATTAGTTGTTATTTAGCGACGAAGGTAGATAATAAATAAGTTATTATATGTATACTAATCTGTCATAAATACATGTACATATGCATATAATTATATGTCACCTGATGAAAAGTGATCACCACCGTCCACGGTCATCCACAACACCAGGAGTATCACAGATGCGTTGCTAAATATTAAAGACTGATGACATTTTTTTGAAGGTTTCCAAATCGTATCTGCATGAAAATACTGCCCATGGTAACTGTTTCCATATAGGTGTGTGGGGGTAAGAAATGCCCTCGGAGTATAAACATTTAATCGGTTTTAAATATAGTACATTAATACTTTAGTAAACTGAAAATAATTCGATATTTCGTAAGGGTTGCTTAGGCTCGTTTCACATATACAACAACGACGCCACATCGCAACGACAAAAGCTTGTCAAGTAATAGTTACCTACGAGGAAATACTGTTGTATTTGTGTTGTGTTTCTGTCAGAATACAAAATTAATGTATATTTCCCTTGGCCATCGCATCACGAGTGAACTCCTTTTTTTGTTGGATTATTTTCAGGAGAAAGTTCATAAAAAAAATAAGTTTAGCTGAATATTAGAAAACACAAGAATTAAATATTAATCGTACAGACAGGACAACGTCTGTTAGGACTGATAGAAGAAATCTCCAAAAAAAATAACCAATTTTGATAAAAGGAGTTGATATACATGATGCCTACGCACTTTATCTCTGTTAGACATAAAGGACTGGGAGAGAATTCTAATAGCTTTAAGTTCAATTTTTGTACTCAAAAGGAGTTCACATACATGGTACCTACATACTTGATCTCTGTTAACCTAAAGGTTGACTGGGTGAGAATACATAGCTTTAATTACTTACAAATATATATTTGTGTACTATAAAGTTAAGTAAATAAATGTATTGAAATATATTTTTTGACTATGTTAATCGAATTTTCCTTTGGGACACTTATTTCAGAGATTTTTGTTATTCTTGGAAAGAGTAGTTATGAGGTGGTCACATAGCCACCAGGCTGGAGCTGACGAAGGAATCTTAGAGAGATTGAAGAAAATAATCTTTTTTTGTACAATTAACATACATTTTATGCCAACAGATTTACTGGTTTTTAAGCTGTACCTATAATAAGTAAATGATTGTTTAGTTAGACGGCATAATATTAAAATCGAAGTGTTCTACCGCTACTTTGCTTTAATATATTTTTATTATTATTCATCTGATATAAGTAATTCTACTGACTAATCGCAGTTTCAACCTCACGCAAAAATGTAAATAAATATCTCGTTACATATTACACAAATTGAATCTAACTTCAAAGTAAGCAAATATGTATACTTGTGTTAGTCCAGTTAGGTCCACGGTTAGTCAACGATACTAATACGAAGAAATGCTATAAAGATAACAAAATTAATTAACACTCAGACCCAGAAATGCAGACATTTAATTTTTGTGTGCTGTGTTGATGAATACTTAGAAATACCTAAATAAATAATGTAATAAATATAACAAACACTCAACCACTGAAATAATGACTTTCAACACAGAAATGCGTGCCTCCGCGGGAATCAATCCCAAGCCTCATGACTAGTCGTTCGAAACGCGTGTACGCTAACCTCTCAGTCAAAGAGACGGTCAAATTAAAAAAAAGTATTTTCCCGAAGGCAGAGGCACAGAAAAGGCACCCACGACTAGCCGAAGACACTAAGTCCTATGTGATAGGTGGCAAGCCTATCGCCGACCGGGCAGATAACCAATCCCAGGCATTTACAATATACATTTTCTAATTTTTTTGCTGCCCGAACCGGGGATCGAACCCGAGACCTTAAGAAGTCAAGTCCGACGTCGGACCGCAGAGGAGATTCAAATACAATATCTTTATAGATTGTATATACTTTACGGATTTCAATGTATAAACTATATTATTATACTATGAAGTTTCATATACATTTCCACAGTACTTTTAGTGTCAAAGAGTAACCAACTATTCATCCTCATAGCTGCTCGCTTCCTCACTGCTGACATAAAAGACTGAAATATCGCATCGCTAACCTTTGACCAAAAGTTCAGCTAAACAAATAAGTTTTGTGTTTGTTTTCCGGATATCTGCCTGTACATATTTGTATATTTCATTTGATACTTTCCAGAATTATTTTATTTGGAAAACCTTTACTTACCTCTGTTCATTGGCATGTCATTTGTCAGAGTTGAGATGTGATAACCACGTCGTCCACAGATTAGGTAGTAAAAAATAAACATGTCCTAAATATTAAGACAATGAAATCATAAAAAAGAATGGAAATGAAACATCCAATCCGGTCCATATTGCAGAACAAAGCGTGGATTCTAAAAGGTTTTCTAAAGCTATCCCATCGGGAGAGCGTGATGATATGGTGTACGGGCGTAATTAGCGATCATAACCCTGCAAACCGACGGATACATGTCAAAACAAGAGCAACCCTTCACGCAATTACCCAGACACGGCCGGCAGATGTCGGGAGTTTAATTTTTCGATTTCGGACGGCTGTACATTATGCATGAAGCTTTTATCGCTCGCTGTGGTTCCTTCGGGAGTACGATGTATGTGCCATAAGTGGTAATCCACAGCGTTAACTCACATTTTCTATAAACATACATATTTTCATGCCAAGTCCCTTGCGAAATCGTGTGCCAAGTGTCACGACTTCTGGTCCTGCCTTCTTCCATTTACTCTTTTTAGAAACAACCTATTTCAGTATCTATTACACTATTACAAATAATTTTGTTGTTTTTAATACAAATGGGATTTCAACCTGGATGATTCGTTGACCCTGACGACGGCAGACGAAGATGTTTATAACAAATAAAAATGGAATATCTGTTTTATTAATTCTGTCGATTTATTAAATAAAAATAAAGTTTTTAAGGCAATTTAAGAGAAAAAAATGATTGTATAAAACTAAAATCGAGGTATCTTTTGTAACATCTCATTTATTTCTAAATTTACAAGTAAAGTAAGTATCTTCACGCCCATATCCCCGAAGAGGGCGCAACCAGGGCACCCATGACTAGCCGAAGACACTGAGTCCAACAATGTGGTAGGTAGCAAGTCTATTGCCCACGGGGCACATATCCAATCCCGAGCAACGGTTTTTTTTTTTTTAAATTGGAAAGACTCAGTTCTCTTTTTGTTGCCTGACCCGGGATTCCAGCCCGGGACCTCAGACAGTCTAGCCCAACAACTAAACCTTTAAAAACAATAAAATAATAAAACACAACCATACTAGGTCGTTTCAAAATAAGTTTTTTTATAGTAAGTATGTAGAAACGCACACTACTGATCGTTTCTAATGGAAAAATTATAAACTTAGTTTGACTCCATAGACAATAAAAACAAATATACTTTACTTACAAAGTGATAGTTTGTATGTTTTCCTATATCTATCAAAATGAAAAAGTAAAAAATCTATAAAAATGTATTCTGTATATAGCAATATGTTTTTACAAAAACTTGGTTTTAACGACATATAGTAAGCAGCTTTTAAGTTATAGCGCAGTTTCAAACCCGTTCATATAACTATGTCATATCACTCATACTATGAAAAACAAGTATATTTTTTGTTAGTGAAAAATTACAGTCGTATTTTGGAGCAGCAGTCAAATATCTTAATACAATCCAAAATACATGGTTTCTACTATGGAACACTAGGTAGGCGAGGATGACTTACACGTAAAGGTAAGTTTAGATTATCTTTACACCTGGATCCCCATAGAAGTAGGCAGAGGCTATCGTCTATCGGGCACATAATAACGAGCAACGTTATATTTTTGTTAGCTAGATTTTCTTTTTGTTGCCCGACCCGGTGATCGAAACCGAGATCTCATGCACAAGTCTAACACCGGATCTCTGGAACATAGAAATTTGAAAGTCAATTTATTTTTGTTCAAACAGTTAAGTGTTTTAGAATTAAATAATGAAAGACTTCAAACTGAATCCATGTTTCACATCTGTTCCAAAACATTTTTGATTTTCAATTTAGAAATTTTATTTTAATTTTCTTTGTTACTAATTTTTATTTTTATTTCTTTATTATTAATTATAATTCTAGCATGACTTTGTATTATTATCAAGTTTAATAATTTATTAAAAAAATCCAATAATTGAAAATTTTTCCCGCTATGCTTTTAGCTTAAGCCAAGCGCAAAAGCTATACCCTTTTTAGGGCCTCGCGAAAGCAAGACCGACTGATAACATTCAAAGTACACAATACTCCCAAATACCGAATAAAAAGCCGAAATTCCCGGTTAACTGTATTTTTCGCCGGATATTTTTTACAATTATTTGCTTAACATGGCTACGCGACAGTTTAAAAATCATTGAATTGAAAATAATAGATTCTGATTTTATTTGTCACATAAATTATTACTTAGTATTCAAACTCAATTTATCTTATATATATTTTGTCAATTTTGTTTGTCATATAACTCCTAAATAAAATAAACAGTTTTAATCAAATTTGGTATATATATTTCCATAGGCACGTCAGTGGTTTAAAAATAAAGTTGGTCTCGGTAAGTAGTGCAATTGTTGGTATGTCACTAAATTGACGCAGCACGAATTTTGCTAGCTTAGTATACACTATGTATAGGCTTAGTATATACTATGAATACAGGCATTACATATGTTAGGTTAACTTTGCAGTCACAAATTTAATATTTATTTATTCATAAATTATTGACAATTGAAGATATTCGATACAGACCAAAGAAAATTTGAACCTTGTACCCTCCAACTGTCTTTTCGATTAAATTTCTGTCAAAAATAAAGGGAAACTTTACGTTTCATTTTAATTTTCAAAAAAATACTGTGTCAGAATGTTTCTTTCAACTTATTTCTATGTAGTTCTTGTAACATATTTAAAAAAGTTTTTTGAAGACTCTAGCCTAGACCCTCTATTTTCTCAATTAAAATATTAAAAATGCTATGTATCTGTCTTTTTTCTAAAAAAAGGGTTTTCTTTTAAATTAACAATCCACTATTTTTTTATTGCAAAAGACACCAACAAAGCACGCAGCTCCCTATTTAGTAAGAGATAACTGCAGCCTATACACACCATAAATGTTATAGGTGCGTCGCTGTCCTGTAACCGGAGTGTTAGGTCAATTGTGCTAGAGTACTAGGTACCCTACCTACTGGACCGGAACAAAACATTGTCATTATGACGGCATAAATAAGTCGGTGAATATCTATAAAATTATAATTTTTAACGTGTTGCGTAGACATTTCTGATACGTGTAATTCTAGTTGCTGTTAATCGAATCTCCTTTTCTCTTACTAAACCATACAATGGCAAATACTTTATTACAAATCGTCTAGTACTTTTCCCGTTTGAAATTATTAAATATATATGTCCCTGGAAAATAAATAAATTAAATTACTAAATAAATATAAATGAAAAGAGTTATGAATGTGAAGGAAGCACTACAGTTTTGTCAGGATCGTGAGGTCTGGCACTCGATACTCTCTGCCTACCCCGTAAGGGACTTAACGTTAAGATATGTATTTATGTGTATATGTAATGTATCGTAATGTAAGTATCGAGTGCCAGACCTCACGATCCTGACAAACCTGTCTTGCTTCCTTCACATTCATAACCCTTTTCATACAAACACGTCGGTTTCGGAGACTCTTGACACCACCCTCGGATAATATCCGATTAATCTGATCGTGAAATGTCAGCCTTGGTCTCCCCGGGTACCTACATCCATCCACATTCGCATTGTATATCTGCTTTGTCAATCTTTCATCTGTCATTCTTTCCACATGACCGAACCAGCGGAGCATGCCCTTTCGCATTTTAACACCAATACTTTCTTTCAATCCAACTCTTTCTCTGCTCTCAATGTTACGAATACGGTCAGCGAGCGTTACACCACAGATTTTCCGTAGTGCTCTCATTTCGACCGCATTTATCCTACTTTCATGCTCTTTCTAACATACCCAACTCTCACTTCCATACAGTAACGTTGGAATAGGCACAGAATTATGCAAAGCTAGTCTAGCTTTTTGACTCAAAACCTCGCTTTGGAATAGCTTACCCAACGTTCCATTCACACTATTCCCTGCACTCACTCTCCTCTCTACATCCGCGGTGTACCTTCCATCCCTGCTAAAAGCACAACCAAGATATTCAATTTCATTCACTTGTTCCAGCAGTACATCATCAACCAAAACTCTTACATGTGTGTAATGTCCCTGGCAAAATCACAGAAATTGATCTATTTACAAAGGAAGCAACTTAGATGCTTGTAATAATCGATTCTAACACATAGAATAACTTAAGTAAATGCCGCTACATATCATGTAAAATGTGTTAAAGCACTAAGACCCGAAAATGTTGCGATCGATGTTTATTAAACGAATGCCTGCGCCAGTTGTGAATCGAACGTGAGCCTCGCCGTCGATCAACGCAGTTAGGCCCTACTTAGCCATTACTGACTAGACTATCTGAAATAATCCATGTATTCTAACCCCAAAGTTAGCAAATTATATGCTTGTGTTATGGGTGTTGATCAACAATTTTAATACATAGAAGAAGTAATATATACCAGAAAAAAAATAAACACCCAGACCCGGAAATGCAGACATCTACATATTAATCACACAAATGCCTGCCCCCGTCGGGAATCGAACCCGAGCCTCACGGTTGGTCAATATAGTTAGGCGTTTGCGCTAGCCACTCGATCAATGAGGCTCTAATCTATGGATAGATAGATATGCATAAATTTTAAAAACTGCCCTCACAGGAAGTGTGGTTGTTTAATATTTCAAACTCATTCTGCACCTTCATCTACATCCATCCGTAAAAGATACAGTTTTCCCTCTCAATGTGATGTCAAGGGTCTCCGATTCGATACTCTCTGCCTACCTCGCAAGGGACTTGGCTTAAAATACATACTATTGATTTTGAAGCTCTTTGTTACGCATTTTAGTAATATTCCAACTACTATATCTGTACCATACCAACAGATATATAGTACATACTATATCTCACAGTATACCAACAGATATAGTAGTTGGAATACGTAATAAAGAGCTTTAATATGTTGTATTATTCTATATATATATATACTATATCTCAAAGCACTAGCGGTTTTGCAAACATATGTAAATAGTTTTAATAATTACCCATTTATTTATTTAAACAATATACACTTTTCAACGATTATTTAAAAATCAGTTACACGAAAAACAAATAAAGAAGAGCAAGAAGGCTGAACTTTACATAGAACGGGGACGAAGCTTCCGGCGGATGTGGCCTCACCCTCTACCCTGCCACCGGAAGCACCCGAGCCTTTCCGATAAACACAATGAGGAGGGTGAACATAAAAATATTTGGCGATCAATTATCTCTAGTCCTCTACAATACTATTATCTTTAAGGGATTTTTAACGGGTCAAAAGAGAAGGTGCTCATATGTTCGACGCTTATTTTTTATAAGTATACCAATCGATTTCTGCGTTTTTGGAACCAACTTTTTTTTAATATTTGAAAGAGTGCCATTCAGGATCTGATGAAGGAGCCACAGACAAATTGACAATTTTTTTCTATTTGAAACGACTCCAAAGAGGCAAATTTTCCAATTTTCTAATTAAAAAAATGTTGCCGGAATTGAATATGTGCCCGGTTGGCGATGTGCTTACCACGTATCACATTGTAGGACTTAGTGTGTTCGGCTAGTCGTGTTTGACTTGTTTGTGCCTATGCCTACCTTTTCAGTGATATGGGAAGATACTTTTCCAAAAAGGAGGAAGTTATCAATTTGACTGTATGTTTCTTACATGATTACTCTGCCTGTAAAGAACTGTTTTCAATTACTCTTTTTAAGAAGATAGGTTATTTTTTTAAATCCATATAAATTTTATTACAAGCTGACTAGTGGTTTTGTAAGTTATAATACAAAAGAAAATAAATATCCCTGGACAAGTTACACAAATTGAATCTAACCCCAAAGTAAGCAAATCATATGCTTGTATTATGGGTGCTAGTCAACGATTCTAATACATAGAAATACATAAATAGATACCAGAATAAATTTAATAAACACCCAGACCCGGAAATGCAGACATCTAAATGATCGTCACAAAAATGCCTGCCCCCGTCGGGAATCGAACCCGAGGCTCGCGGTTGGTCGGTGTAGTACGCTAGTCACTCGATCGACGAGGTGGCTGGCTATATGATTAATTTTCTTGTACCTTTATGACATTTTTAAGATAGATGACCAACTAAACTACATCATATTGAAATTGAAATCGGTGTTTTTTTTATGAAATAAGAAGGCAAACGGTTTCATGGCGGTAAGAAATTCAGGCCGCCTAGAGACACCAAAGGTGGTAATGGTACGTTGCCAACCTGGATGTTAGGCCTCAAGCAAAAGTAAGTTATTACTTATATTACATAACTTAATCCTCCGAACCGATACCCATCAACGGTAACGGCAAGCACGGACGTTATGGCGGCAGGAATAATTAAAGCGGTGGTACCGGTGATTCGCTGCAAAAGTCGAACCTAGTCAGATATCACGGTTTTAATGACGGTTAGCCTATGCTAGCCTTATACGAGCTTCCTGGCAGGAAGGCAGATGGCCTTTTCTGCCAGGAGTCTGGGGGACCTACACGGGGAAATATAGGCGTAATTACAAAAAGGGCATCCACGTTTAACCAAAAGTACTAACGGCCGCACTCAGAGACATCAGTTATCTTTTAATCAGTCATTAATAAATCGACTTTTACTACATACATAATTGTGACTATATTAACATCTCTGACTTTGGCCGTTAGTCTCACAATGTGATAGGTGGAAAAACTATCACCAACCGGCTGATTTTATTTAACCAAGAGACAACAAACAAGTAAATCGGACCAGTAATTCCTGAGGTTCGCGCGTTCTAGCAAACAAACAAACAAACTTTTCAGATTTATAACATTAATATAAATAGTGGGATGTTTATGAAATTTTTATTTTATGTGGTCTTTATACACTATAAATGTTATAGGTGCGTCGTTATTCCGAAGACGGAGGTGTTGAGCTCGTTGCGCAAGTCAGCCGACCATCTGGACTGGACATGACAATGTCATAATGGAAGTAAGGCGTTGGATACGTATCCTGGCAAGTTCCTGCACAGCTCTATATCAGGAGTGGAAACAACTTAAAAACCTATGCTCATCTCTTACCAGCTGCCTAGTAAAATGTCAGATGGTCTATTTTACACAGAGAAATCATACTAACTCAAGGAACTAATCTAATCCCGGTCTACATTGTTTTTGTTAGAAAATTAGCAATCACGTTTTGAGTTTCCCAACTCGTAAATCGAACCAGTGACCTCATGTAGTCAACACAAATACCAGACCACTGGATTACAGAAAGAAAGAAACATTTATCAACACACATTCGCTACACACATTACAATGACAAAATGGAGATAAAAATACTACGCAAGGAACAACAATTAAACATACAAAAATATTATAAACGCGTGTGCACCACTGTGTTGCTAATGAGAGAAACACTCAGCATATATTGTTAAAGCATATTGCTTTAAGGCTGATTTTCAGGAGGCTAATTAATGATAAAATAAAATCACTTATGTGCTAACGGTACACAAAAACCACGCTCATGAAAACGGGAAAATATATTATTCGCGCAGCCCCAATTAAAATCATAATTAACGTTGTATTAAAAGCCAGTACTAATCCCAATTATAACTCTTCTATGTGTTTGTATACCTGGTAAGTCCGGGAAAATACAAATTTTAGCCTATTCCAGAGATTAAAATGGTGTAGGAACACGAAAATAAAGTAAAGAGCTAGTTATTTTGGAACTATATTTGTAACAAAGTATCCAAGACGAGAATACAAATAAAAATCCTATTATTAATATTATAAATGCGAAAGTTTGTTTGTTACTCCTTAACGCAAAAACTGTTGAACCAATTTTCATTAAATTTTGCACACACATAGAGGGTTTCTAATAAAAAATAATGTTTGAGACAGTTCAGAAATTAAGGAGAAATCGATTAAAATACATTAAAAGTATAGGCGTCGAATATACAGCCTCCTTATTTTTTGAAGTTTTTTAAAAAATAGAAAGTCCGAATTATTGAAATGTTTCAAACAAAACTCAATGTCTGAATTCATTTTAATATTTTTCGCTTTTCGAATCAGTTTTGTTTAAAATGTAATATTTTATTGAAAACCGGCAAATGCAATCGCAGATATATTTACTGAATAATAAACTTTTGCCCACTGACACTTACGAAAGACTAATCTACAGCCAAGAGATAGCAAATATAAATACAATATTAAAAAAAACTCCTTTACGCCCATATCCCCGAAGAGATAGGCAGAGGCACAACCAGGGTACCCATGACAAGCCGAAGACACCAAATCCCACAATGAGATAGGTGGCAAGCCTATCGCCAACCGGGCATATATCCAATCCCGAGAAACGTTTTTTTGTTAGAAAATTTGTTGCCTGACACGGGAATCTAACCTAATGCAGTCAAGTCCAACAACTGAACCTAATAAAATAGCGTTGCCGGGAATGGATATGGGCCCGGTTAGTCAAATTGCACATTGGTACGCTACGGCTACTGGATACAGATGCACCTGTAACATCAATGGTGTCTGTACTTTATAAGCCAAATTTATCTCTTACTATCAGAAGACCTTTTTCTTTCATATTCCATATAAATATTATTCTATTATATATCAGTTTGGCGCAACATTCATATAAAAATAAAAGAATTAAGTTTGCTATGTTTTTTATTCACCTAAATCATATAACACTAGTTGCCGTAAATTTAAATGGCTTTAGATTTACTTTCAAAGTAAACGGGTTATACTTTTTCACCGTGTGTCTATCAAGTGTCTTGTGTCACTTAAGCCAAACTTCATACAAAATTGGGGTTTGCTATATATCTAGGGAAGATCCGCCTCTTCTTATGTAGTATTTATATACTCTTTGGTGTATATTTTTATAATCAGAAAAACAAACACCATTTTCACCTTTAATGTATTAGTTTGGTTCTCACTAAGCTCGGATTATCCGATAAATAAATATGTTGAATATTGTACTCGTAATTAAAATTTTACGCTTATTTGTAAAAGGTTTTAAAAAAACTAAAGCCTAAATTAAACAATGACTATTCAATTAATAAATATGCTTTTCCACCACTCTTTCACAATTACGTGGTAGGACGTACGTACTTAATCCATGCTTTAAATAAATAAATGAATCCCCATTTCACGTAATCTTCGCATCACATCGGAACTGATGGACGGATTTTGTTTTTTTTTTGTTGTGTTACTTACTATCAGGAGAGTATTCTTACGAAGAGGAAAACCGGGAGAAATGTAGGGAAATCGGCAAAAATAATACTTGATTTCTTTTCAGACAAACTGTTGGTATAGTAGATGTTCAATTCAAGCGAAACGAAATTCGTCGGGTCGGCTAGTCTATATATATACAGTTGCTTTGAAAAGACGAGTCAAATTTCAATGCAAGTGAGTAAAAGCTTTAATGATAATGCATCTAAATTATTATTAACAAATTGTATTATTTACTTTTGTACATATTCATTTCAAATAGTCCGCAAAAATGAGTTACTTGCTGTAACGCTTAAGCCGTACATAGTGCGAGTTAAGACGTCACCAGCCTGCCTGCCGGTCGGCAGGAACCAGTTTATGCTTGGTTTACGTTATGACCATGGATCTTGTATTTTAAGTTGGATAAACATTATAACTTGATTTTTTTTTCGTTCGATTTCGATTCGATCGAAAATGTTATCAAATCCGAATAGTTTCTTAAAATTTGACTGCTTCTTTAAATGTCGCCCTGTATATATAAAAATGTATCCCTAATTCGCGTGGTCACCGCATCGCGCCTGAACAGGTAGACCTATTTTGCTATTTTTTTTTGTGTCAGTTATTGTTAGGATTTCATTTTTATGAAAAAAACCGGAAAAATTGCCGTTAAAAAGGGAAAAACTGCCAAAAGTTATACAAACAATGGCTAGTAAAGTGACTGCCTAAAACATACAAAATGAACAAACTATACAAAAGAAAAATCCTTACTTTTATGTGACAAAACTAAATTTTGTTAAAAATCTATAAAATATAAAAATCCAAGGGCAAGGTAAAGTAATATACAATATTCTATCTTCATACAAACGGACGAAAACACGTTTTCACCGTTACGTTAAAGTACAAAGAGGGTCAAGTAAAATATAACTTCGTAAAAAAAATATTGATATTGACTTTCTTCAAAAATACTGTCATTCTAAAAACGGACGTGCGATCAACGATATGATCCTGGCACGTGCTTTCTATTGAAAACCGGAAACGACCGAACCACAAATAGTAAAGAAATTATTTCGGGTAACAATTCCACAACACTTTACGTAATACAAGCTGTACTCGCGACTTTGTTTGCGACTGTTTGTAAACGCTAACCTTATATAAATTAGTAAATCTATATATTATTACGTGATGCCGAAACTCTGAACCCCTTTTTACGAAAATTGCTCGGACGCAGGACCATAAAATTTGGCACACTTATAGTTTATGTGTAGGAGAAGTGCAGAACGCTAATATTTTTCAATAATAATGCTTATAAAGTACATTGAATCAATAAATAAAACATTACCCAGACTAACATACATTTGACAAACAAACAAATATATTGATGATAACGATGAAAGATCACAGATGGCGTACTAAAAAGTTTGGAAACAAAGTAGTTGGTCTTGAGAAATGAAGATGGCGTTCTTATCAACAAGATATTAAAATTTATTTTGGTCGAATTTAGACCAAGGGGCTACCACTAGTAAATATAAATAGTGATAGACAAAAACATGCACAATCATAATATAAATATGACTGGAATTTAACAGTTAAATGATAGTGTGTAAAAAACATTTTTACAACCTTTTTATTTTTTTGTACCCAGAGCTACTTACTAGTACTCACTACTAGCTCACTAGCTAGGTTTGTGATTTTCTATGTCTTTTAACACTATGAGATAGGAAGTGAAAATCCAGGCGTATCTCCTGATGACACCAGACATGTTCCTTTTTGTCGCAACTGGCTACCATGCCCTCTCGACAATAGCAAGACATTACA
Source organism: Calephelis virginiensis (assembly GCA_002245475.1). NCBI lineage: Eukaryota > Metazoa > Arthropoda > Insecta > Lepidoptera > Riodinidae > Calephelis > Calephelis virginiensis. Next base: position 12,527 of record NJDC01000360.1, on the reverse strand, counting down.
GCGGAATAGGTAATTCGAACGAGCTGCTGCACGTCTACCTAGTTTAATTGTAGCAGCCTCTGTCGCCTCTGTGGTCTAGCGGTTCACGTGTCGGACTTGACTGTCTGAGGTCCCGGGTTCGATTCCTGGGACCTCAGACAATTGAAGATACTTTTTTTAATCTAAATATTACCTACTCGCAGGCGATGGGGTCGTCACACACCAACGTCAAAAATCCATTAATTCCATTTAATAGGTCAATTGTTGCAGGGAAGCGTTGGTAGCAGGTTCAAGCGAGCGTGTATCAATTTGTCTGATTACTGGGCACGTGCCGGGCCCTACGCATAAGGGGTCCAAATTATTTTAGTACTCGATTGGGACACTTATAACGTATTTATTTTCTTAAAATTTTTCCACCAAATTACATTAAAAGCACTATATCAGATATGTCTTTTTATGACTTAGGACAGGGATCAAAGTTTTCTGATGGTTAGGGCCTACCGTGGCCTTCAGACGCTATGTATTAGACCTAAAATACAAAGTACACTGCCCTTCAGATTGGAGCATGATATCATGATGTGACCATAAATTATAAAGATTTATGTACAAGTGCTTTTGACTAGATAATTAGTTATGTCTATCATGTCAACTGATTCTTCTTCTTCTAGCATCTGTGTCACTTTACACAATAGGCTGTATACCAAACAATTACCGTCTAAATTTTTCAGCATTTTTAAACTTTTTAAAATGATGTCTACTAATGTTTTATTTAGCACTCCCATGTCACATTTCAGCTTCAAATCGAAACGTGAAAATGATTTCACTATTGCGCTATTGCAATATGGAAGAATGACAACAAATAGGGGTTTTTCTAAGGTAGGATATCTAGCAAGCACACCGCTCTTTTAATGGTTGACAACCCTGGCTGACCAAAGAGAAATTCTCGACTACACTGTCATGTGGTCGAAGTTTAGGCTTAATGTACAAATCAACTGGCTACCCTACTTACACACATACATATATATCTTCAAGCCAGGTCCCTTTCGTGGTATGCAAAGATACGAAAGTCACACATTACGACCCTTGTAGCCTGCCTCTACATTCATTATTCTCTCTATTTCTTTTAGTTAATTCTTAAAATAATTACGAATTTCATACGAAACTTTCACACCCTATTATAGTCATGGAGGTTGAATTTTGAAAAAAAAACTATAGCACTTTATGCATTACATATCTAATTGTATTAAAATCGGATCAGCGATTAAGGCGTGCAAAAGAAACAGATAGACAACATTTCGCATTTATAATGTTTGCCCATGACTTCTACAGAGGAAAATAGTTACGATTTTTTACAAACTTTTATACTCTATTATACTCATTTGAGGGTAGAATTTTGCAATAAAAGAATCCTATGTATGAACTTGAATCTTTACTTATATGTGCATCAAATTTCATTAAAATCCGTTCAGTGGTGTAGCCGTGAACCATCAACAGACAGACAGGCAGACAGACATTTATAATATTTACTACGAATTTATAGACCAGTTACATAGAATTACAAGTATTGATTTTCTAACAGCACCGCAGAGGTTGAACGGACGGTGTCTAGAGCATATCAAATAAAACGTGAAATGAATGTCAGCCAGTCTCTGGAGATCAAACGCGCGCCATAGCACGTGGCAGACATCACAAATAGATTAGATGCACTCTGCACAGACAGTGCAGACGAATTGGCAACACTTTATTTAACTCTTTATTACAAATTGCTATTCACAGTTGGTCGTGAAGCTAGCGTGCACTAGATACTCCAATAATAAACAGCGAGAATCGGTTTGATTCCTGACGGGGGCAAGCATTTGTGTGATGAATATCGAGAAGTGTTTCTATGTTTTAGTATCGTTGACTAACACCAATAATACAATCATATAATTTGCTTACTTTGGGATCAGATTCAATTTGTGTAACTGGTCTAATGATATTTATTTATTTAATGTTCCTCCCGTTCAGTTTGAACGGGAAAAATTGTATAAACAAAAATTGTATATCTATATATTAAAACGTAATGCCAAAACTTTGGACACCTTTTTAAAATTGCGCGGACGCAGGAGCATAAAATTTAACACACTTATAGTTTACGTGTAGGAGAAGTGCAGAACGCTAATATAGATAAAACATTACCCACACTACCATACATTCAGGAAACAAAGTAGTTGGTCTTGAAAAATTAAGATGTCATTATTATCAACAAGATATTAAAATTTGGATATTAGAATATTAAAGTAGTCGATTATTAAAATTTCGACCAATGGGCGACCACTAGTAAATATAAATATGTTGTTAATGACGATTTCCTCGCAGTTGGACGGGATAAAAAACATCCTACGTCATTTTCTTGGTTCTGAATCCTTACCATCAAGGAATCCGTTTGACTGTTTGTCTTCCAATATCATGTAAAAAACCTTTTGCTGCGTGGTATTCAACTGTCTCATCTGTGTAAATATAAAAATGAAAAGCGACTGGACTAATTTGGTTAATTTTAGTATTGTCTAGGTTTTTTGTCTGAAATGTACTGTATACTGTCTACAGCTTATCTTCAGTACAGTGGTCCAAAGCCGGAAATAAACCGCTTCTCTCTGTAACGTCATTCCACTGTCAGTTTCTGAAGGGTGAGCACTGGAAATGATGGGAAAAACTACATTTTTTTGTTTTGTTAATATCGTAACTACCTAGTCTCTAAACAAAATTTTCTATCAGATACATTTAAAGTTCACATTGTCGACGCTGTTTACTACACATATTGTTCGCACTGTACATGTAAATTATGAATCCGAATCTACTGTCATAGACATTTAAACGTAATATTATAGACGTTGCTTACCAAACAATTGGAGACCAAAGTTGACATTCCAGGATCAGATCACTTGGATATTATCCGAGGGTGGCGTCAAGAGTCTCCGAGGTCGGCGTATTTGTATGAAAAGGGCGTTTATATTATATATTATAAAAAAATGTGAAGAAAGCTAGTCATGATCGTGAGGTCTGGCACTCGATGCTCTCTGCCTAACTCGTAAGCGACTTGGCGTGAAGATATGTGTGTATGTATGTTTGTTGTTTACTAAACACACAAACTGTTAACACTGTACTAGAAATTATGATATTTTTATTTTTATAGAATAAGCATTTGATTCTACCAAAACAAAACGATTGTCAAAGCGAGTAAAACCAGAAGAAACAGCTACTAAAGTTGCACCCTGTCATACTAAGTTATTGTAGTTGTATGTAAGTTGTACCCTGGCGACACCCTGATAAAATTCTCATCCTAAGTAAATTTATAGCATGTGTTTTACATTTAAATATGGCAACACAGATTCAAGAGTTACAGCAGTTGTCGTAATAAAACGTTTTGCTACACTCTACAGTGTGATTTTATAGTTAACATAAAATGTACGGCTTTAAAACCAAGATTTTAAAAATAAATTCATTCAGTTACAACTCAGCTGGTTTTATTAAAATAAATTCAATTTGTAAAACACATTTATGTATTCTGCTCAAAACTAGATCCCGACAAACTTCATACTATGGGCTCCACTGCACCCTGCATTTTCATCTTAAATTTTGTGTATTTTTATCTTAGTTTTTTTTAAAGATTTAAACAATTATTACAATTTAGACTATTTTAAATATAAAATAATAAAAGACAAATACCATTTAAAATGGTCTAGCAATTCTCGAGTTATAAATGTTGTAGAAAACTCGAATTTGTTTAAAAAGATTTACACGTGCTATAGAATTTTAAAGTGTGGACAACCTTATATCGAAATGTCCTGGAAAAGTTAACGAGTTTCCTTAAAATGTTTTATATTAGTTTTCCTATTAGTCGATTGGCCTGTTTTGTGTATAAAATTATTTAATTGTCTGCAGAAACCTGTTACGATATCTCGGAATTAGAAGTAATTTTCTTGGAAATAATAAGTACATTAGGTATATATTATATACCTAAACCACTAATATAGATTTAAAACATTTCTGTAATATGTATTATCTAGGTAAAAAGGAAGTAAATTTGAACAAAAAACCCATTTCAGCTAATTATCAGTTTTTACGTTATAATTTCAGAAAAGCTAGTTTAAATGTAATTGCACCTAATTCTATTATCCGTGGTCGGTTTAATTTCTAAAATGTATCCTCAGGCTATAAAGTTTCTAGTCAAGCCTTAAATGACATGATGTAAAAATATGTAAATGGCTCCAACCCCCTTGGTAATCAAGAAACAAAGGAGAATACTTCAGTCTATGATTAGAAAGTAGAAATTGAGTAAATTAAGTACCCAAGCCTAAGGAATCGTAACGATATAACGAAACACTTGTCTATGACTCGTGCGCATTAAAATTTGACAAGTCCAAAGGGAATAACTGTATAAGAGGCCAGTTTAACCGAATTGTTATCCTTGGGGCTTAATTATGTCTTTGTGAAGAAAAAAGATAGAGAATAATATATGAGAATATACCAAAGGGAAGCTCTGGAAAAAATGTGCAGGCTCGACACCGAAACATGGAAAATATATAGCGTTGCTTCAAGTTTTGAACTAGTTAACTCTCATCTGTGGCTTTACCATGAGTTAGCATAGATTACGTTCGGTATCTGTGGTATCGAAAACTATAGCACTTGCGGTCAGAAAATTTAGTTCTCTTAATTACCACTAGAGGCGCTGTTCAAAGTTTTCATACAAATAATTTACGGAAACGCTAGCGAGTATAGCGCCGTAAACTCGTAGTAGGAGCTCTGATTAATAAAACAGATAAACTACTCAACAGATTATACATATTTCATTTAATGATACAAAAAAAAACTTTAAATTTTATTTCACTAAAACGACTTCAATCCTTGAAAATTGATAGTTAAAATTATTTATTTGTTATTCTAATTAAATTAACCTAGACCTTGTTTTAAATTTAACATAATGTTTTTATATGTCTTTTTACAGTATGCTGTGGATTGATATCAATACGAAATGTATTTTAGTAAATTTACTTACTTTTCAGGATCGTTATAAATGCAATTTTCAAAAGGTCTTATAATTTGAGTGTAAACAGTGTTTATGAAGCTTTTATAAAACTAAAGCAGTTGTGTTATTTAAAGTTGTTATAACTGGTTCAGCAAATACTATTCTGCCATACAAAACCCCTACAGTATGAAACATACTTAACAACCTATTCAATACATACAAAGCAGTCATAGGTGTTCTAATTTTTTACATCTATTAAAAGATACCCATATTAAGAAATCGCACATCAATGCAATTTTGGTTTCCAGTATAAAGGGACGCTTTCGACCTTCGTCACTAGATTTAATTCACCCCTGATTTAAAAAGTATGTGATCTTGCTGGCTTGAAGTTCGAATCCGTCCCTATGCACGAGTCACATTGAATCAATGTGTAAAAAGTTTTTGATTATGGCTAATATACTCACATAATGCAAATCACAATTATATACATACATATATATCTTCATGACAACTCCCTTTGGGAGTAGGCAGAGAGTATCGAGTGCCATACCTCACGATCCTGACAAACCTGTCTAGCTTCCTTCACATTCATTACCCTTTTCATACAAACACACTGGTTTTGGAGACTCTTGACACCACCCTCGGATAATATCCTAGTGATCTGGGGGGTGATTATGTAACTCAGTTACCAACTCAAAATGGATCGCTGTCAAATGACGTGTTTTATATTTACTATTTCTAGTGACCAACAGAAATATGATAGAGATAGCAAACCCAAATGACGTCATTTCATGTACACTTTTGCAGTTTGAGTTGGCAACTGAGATACATAATCACCCCCCTGATCGTGGAATGTCAACCTTGGTCTCTCTGAGTACTTACATCCATGCACATTCACATTGTATATCTGCTTTGTCAATCTTTTATCTGTCATTCCTTTTATATAACAATACATAAACCTGTTTTGATTCTTATTTGTTTTTATCATAAGATATGACCATAAATACTAAGTATATAGCCCGTAATATATAGATCGTGGAGATATTGCGCCGTACATTTCTACCATTCCCCTCTCAGTTCCAGTGATTTCTTCTTAATATTTTATTTACGATGTTAAGCCGGTCTCGCTGTGAGCGTATTAGAGCCTCTTTTGTCCATTACGTCACTTTATGATACTATTTCGCACAGCAACTTTCACGTGCGAATAAAATTGTTGACAGACCCACATTAAATCGCGAAAAGTTGCGAAACTGTTTTTTTGTTCCAAATAAAGACGGGCATCTTTTAGATAAATCTGTACATTATAAATGCGACTGTGGGTTGGTTTCTTTTTTCACAATGAAGTAATGTAGTATAGTTTTTGGGTGCGGGATAGTCAGGAGACTGAAGGTGGCTTTAGCATAAAGCCAATAGGCTTTAGCTCTATATCTTAATGGTATTTGGCGGGAGATCTAAATAAATTTTCAAGAAGAACGAACAACATTGATGATTGTCATGAATTACGATACTCGATTGTGACCATAAAGATGACATGACCATGACATGAGTTTTCATTACAATAATTTCAGCCCTTTCCATTTTGGAGATAGATCTAACCCAATCACTGCTATGTTTAGTGAGCCTGTGCTTTTAGATTAACGAGGTGTTTAAAAGTTAGGCCCGTACTCTTAAATCTCGATTTCATTAAAATTGGAATTACATATGCAATTGCATCAGCATTTTAGGTACACTTAAACACAGACTTAACATTTTGTTCCTAACAAAACTATGAATCCGTCAAAATAATTTGTCGTTCACTAATAACTAAACACACCCACACACACATACACACACATACACATCTTCACGCCAAGTCTCTTATGGGGTGGGCAGAGAGTATCGAGTGCTATACCTCACGATATTGTGTTGAAATCAAGATTCAATAGTAACTCTGCAGGTTTTTGTCTATTTCAGATATAGATTGTATCTAATCACCGCTACATCTAGTTGTCTTTTACGTTTACAGGATGTCTGAAATTTTGGACAAGTTATCCATCAAATGGATGATAAATGTTTATTTTAGCTTCCCAAAATTTTGTTCCTAAAGAGTAGAAACAGAACCCTATTTCTAGGCCATCATTGTCTGTCCATCCATGTCTCCATCACAAGCGTATGTACGGTTATGACAGATAGGTAACGTTTAAAGCGAAACTTTAGGGGATGTATCTATTCGTAGTAGAATATTGTTTTTAAAAAGTTTTGTACTCATTTTTACAAAGAGTTTGTTTTGTTTTATTTGACCGCCTCGCTGGTTAGCGTACCACTAACTACCAACTACACCGACTAACTTAGAGGCTCGGGTTCAATTCCCGACGGGGATAGGCATTTGTGTGATAAACATTTAGATATCTGCATTTCCGGGTCTGGGTGTTTATTGAATTTATTCTGGTATCTATTTAAGTATTTCTATGTATTAGAATCGTTGACTAACACCCATATCACAAGCATATAATTTGCTTACTTTGGGGTTAGATTCAATTTGTTTAACTTGTCAAAGGATATTAACTATTTTTTTATTATTATTTTTAATTCAAAAACATCTATGAAATAGTTGGAGCCGGTTTTTGAAGTTTTACTGCGCCTAATTATTTCAGTCATTTGAACAATAGAGTATGGACATGGTTTGAAAGTGGCGAATGTTTTTTTTCTAAATTATCGGGGCTAAGATGAATTCAAAAACTGTGTATCGTTAAATCCGTTTATCCAATATAAAATAACAAATGGTGAAACTGAAATCTTTTTGCCAAATTCGTTTTATGATACATATATATAAAAGTGTAAAGTTTTGACGCATTCGTGGAAGGAGTAATTATTGCACTTCGTATAAATTAGAAGCTAAATTAATTAACAATTAGTTCGATTTTGTTCAGTAAAAGTACACAAGCGAAATATTTATAAAGAAACTAGCTGTCCCGGTGAACTTCGTCCCACACGTTCAGTTTGTATGGGAAAAAATAAAGTATTGTTTTTCCCAATTTCCCTGCAATTTTCCCGGATTTTCTCTTCATGAGAACCTTCTCCCGACAGTAACTAACACAAAAAAATAGCCAAATTGATTCAGTCGTACGGAAGTTATGCTCTTAGCAACACATTTAACGATTCATTTTTATATTATAGATTAATGTATCGTGTTTGCCTCGTTGCCGGCAAATCTCACTAAATGAGCTTGAATAAGGAGGCCACCGCTTTACTCAAGACCCTGACATAACTTTGTATAACGACCCATGGCTATGTTAAAAAGAATTTACTAATACAGAAGACATGACAGCGTGGCCTAAAAGTGTTAGCCGACCCCAGAAAGGGTAAAATTAATTTAAAAAAAAGTGCTTTAGTCGCTACGCTTCCCATTGCAAGGAAAATAATAATACTCTTTAGCAAGAGTTCCATTGTGACATTCAATAATTATACTAGAACATGAATAAAAATCAAAAAGGGCAACAGTGAACTATAAAAATAATGATTAGCAGAAATAATCTACTGAATTGAAGGGTACAACAAATGGAATTGAAATAACAATAAAATTAGAATCCAACACCAACAACATCCCGCCCTTGCACTTAGGGGTCCTGGCGATAAATGAGCCAGCAAACCATATTTTTATGGTCAACATAAGTACATCCCAAAATCCAGAAAACGTCATACTAATCAAATCCTTAAAACAGTTGGATAAGGTTGAAAATGTTTAAACATATTTTATCTAAACGTGTGTTTTTGTTGACTATCAAAATTCAGTAGCGTGATTCTATACGAAATTGAACATTGCACCCATTGTAATACAAGCATAATTTTCACAATGGTGACAAATATGGAACAAGTGTAGGAATAATTTTGGGGGCGTATTATCGATTACATCTTATTACATGTGGGATACAAATTACACTTAAAGGGCTGCTGTCGTTTTATTTCAAATATGTTATTCATTGAGTTTAGGTGATTAAAATTTAATAATTGGATGTTTGTGTTATCAAGTTGTTTGGTTTGTTAGCATTGAGTATTGAGCCAAGGTTCGATGCATGGCTAGGGCAACACATGAATCGTTTTTTTTTTAATTAAAAACAACGTTGCCCAGGTATGAAAATGCACTTTGTTGGCGACAGGTGACTATGACGTTGTGGGGTTAGGGAGCACCTTCGACTTGTTTCTTAAAATGAAATACAATTCATTAAAAAACAAATGGTTAATTCATATCATAATTACATATTACGTATGTACTCATTACAATGGTATATACATATACTCTACTGGCTGTTTAAAAAAGTATAATTGAATTTAAAATATTAGGGTGATAAATATAAAATAATTGTTCAAACAGACGTAGGAAATTGAAAACAAAATA
>NJDC01000359.1:70399-82526 GCA_002245475.1 Calephelis virginiensis | reverse complement strand
CTTTGTTAGTAATTACCGCTTGACAACAATGTGGCCTAGACATTATCAGTTTCTGGCATATTTCGAAAGGAATGATTGCCCATGCCTCACAAAAAGCTTCATTAAGTTCATCTAAAGTTGTGGTACGATAAGTGGCTACTTTTTTCTTGATTTTGTGCCAAAGGTGCTCGATTGGGTTAAGGTCCGGGCTATTTGCTGGCCAATCTAGCACCGATACGACTGACTGGTAAGAAACGACTTGACTGAACGGGTATGTTTCGGGTCGTTATCATGCTGTAACGTCCATATAATAGGGAGATGCTCCTCAGCATAGGGAAGCATAGTTTCCTCCAATATTGCCTTGTATTGATGTTGGTCTAAGTTATCCCGAAATTTCTTCACAGGTCCCACTCCACGTCCAGAAAATGAACCCCACATTTTAATGTTTCCACCGCCATGTTTCACCTGCTTTTTTGTGAATCTTGGATTCATTTCCGCTTTTACTGGACGCCGTACGTATTGCCTTCCATCTGAAGAAAAAAAATAAGAGCATTTCTATGTTCTTTCTTCAACAACGGTACTTTGCGAGCCACTCTTCCGAACAACCCTGCTTCTACCAGACGTCGTCGAACGGTCCTCGCTGGGCACCAGCTCTTTCGTCTGTCCCAAACACTTCGTGTTTAATTAAAATAGAGCCTTGAAACGGATCTTTCTTAGCTAACCTGGTTATCATTCTATCTTCTTGCGGAGTTGTTTTTCTCGATCTTTTTGTTCTAGGCACATTTAAATCTGTGTTATTGCGTCTGACATGTTGCACTGCATTGTATACCATAGTTTTTGAACAATTTAAATGTTCTGCTATCCTTCGGTATGGCCAACCAACTTAAAATAAATGTCGGGATTGCCGCCAAAACTACCACGAAACAATAAGAGAAGAAGTAAAAAAGTATTGAGATTCAAATTTTGAAAATAGAACGCAATATCTCAGTGTCCCTATTTAAATAGCCAGCCAGCATTATTTGAACAAATAGCACTACGATAATCTATCAGCTATACTGTAAAGAGGTTTAATGTTTAAGAAGTTGTTATTGTTTGTATAATCGGGCACATAAATGACTAATTATACTTACTTGTAAGAGATATGGAATATGGTTTAGACTCGTTGGAAAATAAAAAATAAATTCACAATTCGGTTTAACCAAAGAGTGTCCCTAATTAGTTGACCAGAGTGTATATTTTGTCACTGAAGGTATTTTATTTGTACAGAAAATTTCTAATTATTAAATATCATTTGAAACTTTTAGAAATCATTGAGAAGTATAGTCTAAGCTTGATGAAACTTCCTCCATAATGCTGCCTGATAATATCCAATATTTGTAATATTTTATTAACAATTAAAGTATGCTATTAAATAAACTTTTCTATCATTTTTCTTTCAGGACCTAGGTACCTATCTATAAAAAGAATTTTATATAAATATAACTTGTGAAAATTATATGTTAATGTGACATACAACATGAAAAATAATGATAATACAAGAAAATTGTAGTAACTTACCTTAATTTATCCTGAATATATTGAGATTGCAAATTTGCTTATTGTAAGTTGTAGATTTTGTTTTCAAAAGGCACTGAATCAATTTTCAAATAATATAGGGCCTCTGAAGTATTACTACAGGACAAATAATCTATCAAAATTTAACTGGTGGAATAGTTATAAGGAATAAATAGCATGCAAATATCTTGGTTGAATTTAGAACCTCTAACTTTAGTTTAATTTGGTTACAAATGTAACTTACTGACTGAAAAGGTACTTACTGACTCAAGATATGTTAAGTAATTCTATGCATTAATATCATTGACTAACATCTATAACACAAGCATATGTACATTGCTTTCTTGGAGGTTTGATCAACTTGTGTAATTTGTCCAGGGTTATTTAGTTATCAGCCCATGTGTCATTGACTCGAAGACTATATTACTGGCCTACCTACATTGATTACAAATATTGAAATATTTGACGTTGGCAGAATCACCATAATCTCGGTGGAGTCCAAAATCCCAAATATTGAATTGAATTATACGAATTTTAATTTATATAAAAATATATCAAAAATAATCCTCCCACACTTTATATAAAAAAGACATCAAAATAGATATTTTGTTATATATTTAGTAGTTGCTGCCTGTTGGAAAATTTTAACATTTAACAAACATTTGTACTTTGTCGATATTATTTTTTATAGTTTAATATCTATTACTTATAAAAAAACATAAAAAATAACCTACATTTTGGTAGGTGTATATATGATATACTGATAAAAAAATATGTACTTTTAAGAAAATCCAATATCATACACGCTTCATATTTTAGATTATGTATATATAATTCTAATATTTTAGGATAATAGGACTGTAAAAAATTTAATCTACCTCAAATGCAACTTATTTTATGTCTAGAATTTTAATTACTGTTAGGTTAGTGAGACGAAATGATTGTTTTTTTCTATTTGAGAAATACACGCAAGTTAGGGCAGACCTATTATAAATTTATGTGAGACATAAAACCAATCATGTTTATTATAGTTATATTAAAGTGTGATGCAATACAAAACATATTAATATTTTTTTATAATTCATTTTGCTTTAGTTTAGATATTTCGATTTTGCTGTTGTAGGTAGAACTAGAAATAATTTGCAGTATTGCAAATTTTGGTTCTTACGCTGGATAAATTAAAAATTTATGCAGAAATAATAAGAACAACTAAGTTCTTGCACTCGACGCGCCTAAATATACTGCATTTATATGTTATTTTAATTATTTACGATTACAATAATGTAGAACCCCAAAATAAATAAAACAGAATTGGTAATTTACGTTTTTAGAAATCACTAGTCATACAATAGAGCAGATATTCTCAAATAGATTGAAACATTGAACAAGATAAACTCCCATAGATATTATTAAAAATAAGTTCAAAACCTAAAGGTGTGTTCTAATGATAAATAAGTCACTGACCCTAGCATTTGGATGACAAATAGCAGTTTTTAAAAATCTGGTGCTTTTAATTATTAATGGTTCAGTTACTTATTAATTATGTGCCACCTTATCAAGTACAAATAGCAACAAAGCACATTATATACATTTTTATATGTTAGAGTTAATGCAGAATATACAACGATATATGCAATATATTTTTGTATTTAATGTTTTAGATGTTAAATAATGTAATTGTTTACATATCAAAGACTTGTATGAACATTTGTTGTTTTATTTGTCTGAACATTATGTAAAATATATTTTTTGTGTCTTATTAGTGAAGTAACAGTAAAGCTAATGCTCAAATTTGTCTTTATGCTGTAGTTTTCATCTCATTTATTTTATATATTTTCAAGAGACATATTAAGGCTGTTCATTGTATTGGATATGATCATATGTTCAGTGTACATTTAACGTTTCCACTTGAAAAGTAATGGCCAGTTATGAAATTTATAGTGTAAGATATATGTAATTATCAAATAATTCAGGATCATTTATGCCAGTAAATGGATAGGTTGTAGAGCTTAAAAGTATGTATGTATGTATTAAGGTCCGTTATAACTTACACCTGTGTAAATAAAATTCAAAAATTAAAGTGACCAGCAGATCAGGAAGTGAATGTGAAATTGGCATTATGGTAAAAATGTTTCTTCCGCTACTTCTTATAAGAGCAGTAATTTTTTGATTAAAAATAATTTGAAACAATAAATTTTAGTATTTTGTTGTTACTTCAATAATAAGACAATTAGTTATTGTTCATCAACATAATATTTATTTCAGCAGTCAATTGACGTTAAATCAATATTTATGTTATTCACAACACAAAGTGTTCATTATTCCTTTAAATGTTTTATGCATAATTAAGATTGTTGTTATTTTCCCAGTTTCATTTTTATTGATATTTGAGTGTGACTCATTACTTATATTTTTCGTAATTTGAAATGTTTTGTAATACCAAATATTTCTATTTTGTGTTTACATATATAAGAGTTCGAATATTTTTATTTATGTAACAATTAAGTAAGTCTAATTAACACCAAAAGATGTGCTACGGGTTTTATATTTGCATTTTATATATTGAACTGAATACCTAATAATGTGAATTTTAGTTGGTAACCAAAAAAAAATTGATATACATGTAGATCAGTGCATAGTGCATTTTTTCCTATTCTGAGTATAGTCAAAAAATTTGTATACTGTTTTCGGCTGATCTGATTCTAATTGAAGTAATTTTTTACTACTACTACCTCCACTTTATAAAACTAATAGTTAAAGAGAGAAATCAAATTTAATCACAGCTAAAAAGGACCACTGTCCAAATATTGTTAGAATATTTTAAGAAAAACTTTATTTGAATTTATAATAATAATAACTCAGTAACTAAACAGTAAATATTTTTAATATCAATTTGTATTACATAAATAAATTGGGTAGTCTTTGTTAAAAGGACAAAAATGAAATAACCAACACTTGTGAATAATATATTAAGTGTATAACAAAACAGACAATAAATTATAATTGGACAATAGTTTTGTTGCTGTGACTGTTTTATTTATGAGTAATAGCAGTGTAATATTATCTTATCAGTGTAGGTATTTATTTTCTTATTTTTTTAATAACAAAAAAAAAACTTAAAATTGTTATGTTTCCTTAGAATACAGCAGGAACTCTTTAATCCGAACTCCGAAAATTTACCCTCCGTTCGGATTCGTGGAGCGTTCGGATTATAGTATACTAGCTACAATACCCGGCTTCGCCAGGGAGTTGATATGAGATTACGCGGTAGTTGAAATAAAAAATAAACTATGACGTAATAGTAAAAAAAAATATTGAAACCATTCGCTCATTTTTTTACACTATTTGCTTATAAACAACATTTTTCATTTTATTGTCTGGAGTATATATATATGTATAGATTTTTCGGATTTCCTACCTTCGAGCAAGCTAGACCGTGAGAGAAGCAGGGTTCTTTGAGGTTAATGCCACAATATTTTAAATTCCTTCCTTAAAAGTTCTTGCGCTTTGTTAATTGTAAAACTAAAAGCTAATTTAATTGGAAATTGCAATCTTTTAAATTGAAATGGCAATTCAGAAGAGATCAGTGGTATTCTAGGTATAAATACTGTTTGTCCTTTGTTCTTTCCAGAAATAAGTTCAGTTGCAATAAAATTTTAAAATATCTTCAGAATTAATAAGTCCCTTTATCGTATCGGGAATCCTTTTTAGGTTTTATCGGCACGCACATTTTATCAACTTAGTTTTATTATATAATAATGATTAGGAACTATATATATTAGGAACTAGATATATCTTGGTACTTTTATGAAATAAAGCAAACATTTATTGTAAATTTATTCAAAAACATATAAACAGTAACATTTATTAAACTTTTTTAAAGAAATCCGATATTTTAGTTTGTTGGTAGGTATTTATTGACAAATAAAAAGCTTTGTCTCGCAATTTCCGTTCGGTTCTAACAAAATAATATCGTTTTCTTCCTTGTTTTTAATATCGAAAATGGTAGATTTGCCCACACCATATTTCTGTGCAAGAAAACTAAAAGAAATATCTTCTTTCAGTTAATCTAAAATTTTGCATTTCTGAGAAATAGGGTCACATGTTTCCTTTTCTTTGACGTCGAAGACATTATTCAAAAAATTAAATAACTGCCGAGATGCACTATGGGTAGGTAATAAAAGCAAATGCGCCTGACGCTCATTCACCATTTGGTAAGCAGCTGGCGAGAAAAGATCCAGTGGTTATGGGTCGTTCGGATTATAGAGGGGCTCAGATTAGGCGTGGTTCGGATTAAAGAGGTCCTGCTGTAATAATGAAAATTTAATTAACTCACATTAATTATTGTATATTTCCGGACACAAGCGCCATTTTTTATGATAAAGTATAAAATAAAACTAATTAATATGTACTGTTACATTACAATACAATACTGTTACAGAAAAACTCGTAGCAAAAACAACTCTGATCATAGTGATACGTAATTTCAAAAACTTAGTGGCCTTAAAATACTTTTCAAATTAGGTACCTATCTTAAAAAGTAAAAAAAAATATTTTTAGAAATACTAGAAATTTTTATATTCTATTTTGTTACATTTTTTCAAGATCAAAATTTTTAAAATTGTTAGAAATAATATAATACTACAATTAAAAGTTGGCGGACAATAATTGTAAAATTGCCGGAAATTTAACTTTTGATCATTATGATGCACATTTTTTTTTAGTTTTTTTTAACATTAAATGTGTTGTATTACTGTTATGGTTTATTATGTCAGTTTCAAAATCCTTATGGGCTTTTGCATTGAACAGATACACATTTGAAGAAGTTTCTTCTTTTTTCAGTTTTGCGTTTTATATCGTCCTGGGTTATAAAAATTTGCTTTTGGATATTTTATATTTTTATGTGAATATTACTGATTTAAAGCATTAATTTTAACAATATTTACACATGTTACAACGGCTTGCCTAATAAGGTTAAAACACCTTATAAAAGTGTAGGTACGCATTTTTGGAAAATCGGTTGTTAAGTACCTACTTTGGATTGAATTCGGAAAGCACAGGGTGTACAGTGTTACTCGCTTAAGAGAGATCGGCGCTATTCTGCGCTTTACGTAGGTAAGTTTCATTTGATAGAGATTTCTTACATCTCCATATCTGTGGTTTCAGCATGATTGAAATTGGAAATGTAAAATGATAATGACTGGCACCCGTTTAGAGCAAAGGATAAAACAGTTTTATACATCTTTTTTAACAGAAATGTCCGCCACTTACCTAAAATCTGTTATAATGTACCTGGTTTAAAACACATTGTAATAGGATCTTCAGTATAATAAATATTTTGGACAGCATTTTATCTTTTATTTATACGAAACCTTTTAAGGAAGACCATCTTTCGTCTACAATTGAACGCTTCAATTCAACAAACACTGGACATGTTCCGGCTAGCAACGCACCTATGACATCTATTGTGTCTATAGGCCACTGCTATCTCTTAATATCAGGAGAGCTTGTTCGCTTTCTTATCACATACACATTTTGTCAGTTTTTATTAGAATTGGAAGGTAAAACAGGCAAACATATGTTTTGCTAGTACGAAATTCACTTCACTTTACAGACATTTATGTCGGTGTTTGGTTGATTGAGGCTGGGATGTATTTTTTTTAGCTAACCTCCCTTCTAAACAAGAACACGACGTATGATGGCAGGAATAAGTAAAAACGGTGGTCAAAATCTGACGAAAGTTTAGCTTTAAAATATTCCAAGTCCCGTCCATCTCAGCGCTTCTTTTGCTACACGTCCCACTAATCTCTGGCATCTAGTTGAAGGGATTGACAAATAAACCTGCGTTAACTTTTTACTTATTTCCTGTAATCGCACCAGTAGACTTGAATACTCTCACAATCTTATTATAAATATATATACTAAGGTACTTCAAGGTTTAATCTGGTATTTTAGACTTAATTACACTGTGACAGACTATATCAACTTAACTCTTATTTTAGTATGTTTATTAAGGGTCCATGTATGCTAAAATGCGTCAGCGATATAATGTTTTTTTAATACAAAGCAATCATGGATCTTGATGAAAAAAATACACAAGATTAACATTAATATGCTTTATATTAAGCCTTTTTTGAAAACACGATTCATTTCACTTTGCTCGATAGAAAAAAATCAAAAAGTTAACCATTTTTTGAAAGCAAAACCCAACTGTCTACTTCAATTATGAAAATATCGACACCAGATTTAACATAAACAGATAAATATTATACCTAAAAGATAATTGTTTCAGTTTTTATATTTTTTTCAAATTACTTTTATAGTGTCAAAAATAGTGATTTGTCGCTTAAGACATTTACTATATAGCGCAATATTTCATAGTAATCATGGAACGGGGGAGTGCGGTGACTGGCTCTTCTGGCTGACTAAGTATAGGGCCTTAATATTGACTAGTGGTAGTGCTCTGCAGCAACTTGCCCGGGTAAGGATCTACCGCCTTACCTATTTCTGCCGCCATAATAACCCTGTCATATTCCGTTCTGAAAGCTAGGGTAGCCGATAGACTTGCATAATATGCCTAACATCTCGGCCGTAGGACAGCGACGCACCTATAACATCTATGGTGTCTATAAGCCACGGTTATCTCTTTCCATCAGGAGAGCCGAGTACTTCTCACTTAAAAAAATAAGGTGGTAAAAGAAAACATTAATGGGAATCTATGAAGATTATGCAGATGCTTTACTTATTCCTGCCGCCATAACCGAACCGGAACATGTCAACGCTTGGTGTTGACATGTTCCGATTCGGAGGATAAGGTAATCGGTAAACTTACTTTTGCTCGGGGCCTAAGAGCCCTGCCTCAGGTAACCTGAGTCAGGTTGGCAATTACATTACCACCTTTGGTCTCTAGGCGGCGTGAATTTCTTACCATCAGGAAATGCGTCTGCTTGTTTGCCTTCCAAAATAAAAAAAAAGAGCAAGTTACAAGAATGTTTTATTAGTATTCTGATTTTAAAAATATTATGTACGAGGGTGGATCCAAAAGTTCGTGGCCTAACCTACATGGAGCTATGACATCTTTTTAAAATCTACCGTCATTTGTTAGTATGTGTCATATTGATTTATTGTGCGCAGTTTCATTCCGATACTGCACATAAATTTTCTGTGATTATTTGTTTGAAGCAATCTGACGCAATTTTCAATAAGGGAGAAAATTGAACACCGTGCAGTCATTAAGTACCTCAATAAAAAAGGCCTATCACCAAAAGACATCCATCAAGATATGGTGAGCACTTTGGGGGAGTCTGCTCCATCGTATTTCCAAATTTAAAAAAACACTTGGGTGGCTCGAAATTTTCGACCAAAGATGAGGTGATAGTCGCAGTAAACGACTATTTCGCAGACCTTCCGGATTTTTTTTTTCGAGGGGATAAACAAGTTGCATGTCAGGTGGAAGAAGTGTGTTGAGCTAGATGGAGACTATGTCGAAAAATAAAAATAAATTTAGACCCACTTTTCTTTCATTTCTTGGTCGGGCTTAGAACTTTTGGATCCACCCTCGTATTTAATAAAGAATCCAAATATTCGTTTTAATCCACATAGTTTGACCATTTGTCCGAGTCTCCCCTCTTGAGAAAAGCGCACTGGGAACAAGAATTCTTAGAATTTTAAGTTTTTAGTTTAGAAAATTCTTCCCAGTTTTTGTAGAATGTACATTCGTGTTCCTGTTTAGATACCCTCTAATGGATGAGTAGGTGGAAAATTTACTTGCTGACTAGTATTGTCTTTCCTACCATCGGAGAGGGCACTCATATTATGATGGCGAGCATTTTGTAGGTTATAAACTTAAAAACATTTGTTCTTATTGCATACACTTTTTACTTCTTCAAACTATGTGCATGTATAATTTATGTATTAATGTATATATGTACATAATATGTGTTTTTATATGTACTATGTATAAACAAGTCACTGTACATTTGACAAAAAATATCGATTAAAAAAATAAACAGATAACAAATAAATAATAAACACCGATGAATTATATATTTTATTACCGATCAATCCATTAACAAATAACACATAGACTTAGTACCAGATATAACAAAATAAATACCTAACTCATGGTATATGGTGAAAAAAAAAGAAATGCAGGTGGTAATAGACTATACACACGAATTTATACAATTGTAATACAATAACTTTCATAAAAGTTGATACACTAATATACAATTGAATAACAGTTCATTCAAATAGATCTAGTTCTTTATCTGAATTTGAACTAAAATTGTACTAAAACAATAAAGGTCTGCGCTTACAAGGCTTTTATAAGGCGTAGATATTATCTATATCCACTAACAAAAAAAAGTGTCATTCCACCCGAACTTACGCTGCCACAAATAAGTTCGTCGAGTTTTTAACCATATCAAATAATTCCTCTATATGCTTAAACAATAATTTAACGATGTAAGGTTTTTTATTACAAAGTATTTTCATCAGTATTAGAAAATCTTCACCTAAAAACGCCTCCGACCAATTAAATTGTAGAATTTTCGATTTTCTATGATTTGATTAACCAGGCAAATAATTAGGTCTATTTAATATTGAAAACCAATTACAATGGCCAACATATACTCAAGTTTTTCTATTAAATTTGTGTGGAATTCCTTGATCTTCAAAATTTCAGTAAATTAATAAATAATAATGATTACTTTCACACAAGATTTGTGATTATTTGCATTTTTTTAGATATTTACAAGTGATTTTAATCTATATGAAGATAATCGCATCGTTACAAAGCCTATAAGCGCAGACCTTACTCCAGAGGCATTTAGATAATATATCTATAGAAAAATATGTTTTACAGACACAGTCTAATAATGGACAGTATGACAACTAATTAGTATACTTTAAATGGAACCCTAGTTGCTTAGTTACCTCACATTTCTCAACTGGATGGGTGTGCACAGTGATTTATAACTAAGTCAAACAATTCTCGTAATACGCATGTTTTGATTAAAAGACATATTAAAGCTGCATCTATGTGCAGAATGTATCTTAAAAATTGGAATTAATTATCGATTTTTTTTTGAATTCTGATAATGGTCTTACATATCAGGGAAAGATTTAGTTTTCCTTGTTGAATGATAATAATTTGTTTCTTCAACCGCTGTGGTGACTTTAGTGCAACTACTTAACCATTTGCTTCCTCTTCTATAAAATAATTAAAATCTGTGAAGTAATAGTTGATATTTCTTTTAATCGAGCTAACACACTCTAAGAACATTTTCACTGCACACATTGATCATAAATCTTTGAATATGATGCGTAAAATGAAACTTTTTTGAAATACCTCGGGGTAACTTTTCTAAAATATCATCTACTGAATTTAATCTTGGCGTTGAATATTTTTCAAAGAAAATAAATCACATTTATAAGTTATTTCAGCGATAATCATCCTAGCCCAGAAAATTTGTCACTAACAATATCACAACACTCACTGATTACAAAAATAACATTTGTGGTTTTAAATTGAAGAGTGACAGTTTTAATGTTAATTTTCTGGTGGCTACTTTTAGTGAGAGGCAGTTGCCATACTGTTGCTGCATGTTCACACATTCAAGGAATTTCACGCAATATTTGTCTATCTCTTTCATATTACAGAACAAGATAAAGGTTGAGGTTTATCTCGTTCTATCATACCCATTGTGAAAGAGATAGTAAATCAGCCTTCCAATTTCTGGGGTAACATAAATGCATATTAACACCAATCACCGGTAAAGGAATGTTCCGTAGGCCCAGAAGCCCTTTGCATCAATCTGTGAACGAACTGAAAAGCTAGAAAAAATCATTTGACTGTCCGTCGTCTCATCTTTCTCACTTTCCCCCCCTTGGGTTGTTTGCTCTTCAGCGATATACTATCTAGGTTTGGTAGTTCTGTGTCTGTCTCCTTTTTTATATACATGGGGTTGTCGTTGGCATCATAGTCCGAGCTGTCCACACCATTTTCCATCCTTACTGTGTTTCTATAAGTTTCCATGTCCTCATCCGAATCGTAATTGCCATTTGGTTCGTGCTTTTCATATTGGATGTGCCTGTAGCTGACATCCTCGTCTGATTCAGCAGCTTTGGTGACATGATATTGTCGGTTGATGTTTTGTAAGGATTGATTCTTTTGTAACGTGGACTGTATGTCTCGGATGTTCGTTTCTGAGGTGGATTTTGTACAGTAGTCTTCTCGATCGGATTCCGAGTATTTTCTTGTGAGGTGACAGTGGTTTCTCTCGGGTTGGGGGGTGGGTGGTTGGACTATTGGGGACTTAAGGCGTACCTCTGGCCCACCCCCGTATATGTTTGTGAAGAACCTCCATAGTTCCTCACTTAGCTGAGCGTGGTCAGAGCCAGGTTTCACCACATATGTTGTCATACCATCAATCTCCTGAAAATAAATTGATTTTTGTTATTTTTGCATGAGTATTAAAACACATATTAACTCTTTATTGTACACAACTGATATTAGATACAAAAAATACTTAAAAGTAAAAAGAAAAACAAAGTACAAAAGGCGAGCTTATCTCTAATAAAAGTAATTTCT
>NJDC01000359.1:52040-64809 GCA_002245475.1 Calephelis virginiensis | reverse complement strand
CCCCGCCGCCCCGCGCGTAGCACGTGTAGTGCCCGCCGCCGGCCGTGCCCGCGTGACATATCACCGCACACAACGAGTACCTGCTTACTTTTGATGTGCAATCTGAAAAAGTCCAATACATAAAACGTCGAGATTTCGTTTCGACCCTAACTTCCAGCTTTGTTAAGTTTGTTTTTTTCGCAACGACTCACCCGGATTGGTACCACCGTCTTACTTAATCCTGTCGCCATAACGTCAGCACTTGGCATTGATTTGTTCCGGTTCAGAGGATAAGGTAGGCTTACCTTTGCTCGGGGCCTAACATCCCAGCCTCAGGTTTTCGCCATTACCTTCTTTGATGTCTGTAGGATGTATGTGAATAACTTACCATCAGGAAATCCGTGTGCTTCTTTGCCTTCCAATATCATATTTTTATGTGTAATTGTGCTTTTTTAGCTAAGTAGCCTTTTTAGTTGCACATGTGCAAAAATAAATGGCGCTAATTCTGTAGCGCCGTAACCAACATTGTTTTAAGTTATCTCTATTTTTTTAACGCAAGAAATAAAAGAGACAACAAGTTTAGTGCTGTCGAATTTTTCCACACGACATTTTCACCCCGAGATATATTCTATTGATTAAAAGTGTACAAAAAAACAAATGTGTGTGTCCTGTCTAATTTGCAAAGTAAAAAAATCCATCTCCTTTGTTTTTATTGCATTGGTAAAAGATGCCATGTTTTACCAATGTAAATTATATATTAAATTAAGATCAAATTAGTGTAGAAAATGTGCGACGGCATCAGCACCATTTTCTACTGTTACCTTTATGTAAATATGGAGCCATATTGAGGTCGTTGATTGGGAATGAGACGCGGGCCGCGACCTTGGCACTAAACATGAGCTCGTGCCGGAACCGCTTGAGGTGTACGCACAGCACCTCGGGCAGCCGCACCACGCCCGACATCTTCACGCCGTTGCGGAGCTTGTTGCAGCGGGAGCAACTGGAGAACACTCACTGGGTTAAATGGAGCCCCTAGACATTTTCAAACCACAACAAAGATTCTTTTCGTGTGGTCTGGGTCTCTTGCGTAGAATAGGCCAACTGCTTTTCTTCCAAGCTCGTAAGATGCGAGCAGTTGTCAGTACCGCTGATGGTAGAGTGGCGTGCTGCACTGGCTCGGGTAGGGAGGGATGATTGCTGTTTTGGTCCTAAGGTAAGGTAGTCGGTAGACTTGTACATTTGGCCTTACAACCCAGTCACAGGATAGCGACGCACTTACATCTATCGTGTCTGTAGGCTACGGTCGTCTTTTACCATCAGGAGACCCGTATCTTTGCTTGCTGTGTTGTCACAAAAAAAAAAACTTTTGACAGTAGGAGCATAACACTGGACCTCGGACGTGGGTGCGTATGCGCGAAAGTGGGCTATAGGTGCGATTTGAAGTCAAATTTTGCAATAAGAAGGGAAAGTCGTTTGATATTCAGGAAAAGTAACATAATGTGAATTCTAAATTGAAAACTAACAACAAAAAGTTTGAGTAACTCATTTCACGTGTAAGAATACTTTACTTGCTAGAAATTGTTCTCAATGTAATTTATTTCACCAGTGGTCGCCCATTGATCGAAATCCGACCGACCGACCGAATATCTTGTTGATAATAACGCCGTCTTCATTTCTCAAGATCAACTACTTTGTTTCCAAAGTTTTTGGTGCGCCATCTGTGATCTTTGACCGTTATCATCAATATATTTGTTTGAGTGTGTGTCAAATGCATGGTTGTGTGGATAATGTTTTATTTATTGATTTAATATACTTCACAAGCATTATTTTTGAAAAATATTATCATTCTGCACTTCTCCTACAAATAAACTAAGTGTGCCAAATTTTATGCTCCTGCGTCCGCGAAATTTTTAAAAAAGGGTACAAAGTTTTGGCGTCACGTATTAATATATAGATTACGTTCACGACTGCCATTTTGAACTCGTGCTATAGTTACAAAACAAAATATTTTGAAGTCACATTCACGTCACCACGTTATCTTATGTTATGCAGTGTTTTGTTAGGTTTTTTAAACTTTTAAGTGTTGAAGAGTGTGCTTTATGGATAATTATTTAAGATGCATTAATTAATTATTAAGAGTAAAACTGCACAAAACCTGCTTCAATTTCAATGTTATTTTATAGTAAACAAACAAATACGTTTTATTAAGTATAAACTAAAAATTACTGGACCAATAAACATAAAATTTGGGACCACCTCTCAGACTATCTAATGAAAAAAGAATGACCAAAATCAAACTATGTAAAAATGTATGCTAAGTTAAATATAAAACCTTATACTAATTATTATTATATTTTAGTTAATTTAATATGAGCCACCATCTTAACACTGAATATGGGCTTCGGAAAAACTTCATGAAGTTTTTGAGCATGCTGTAAAGAAGAAGACACAGAAAGAGATAGAGACTAGGACCATACCTATACATGTTGTCGCCTTTTAGTTCATCAGCACTAAAAAATGCAGCTAGGCAGTCTTGAAGCGAAACCACAGGACCGTAGAACCACGATCTCAGCCAACTTAACAACCACCAAAGCTATAAAAAAAAAGTGGAGAGGTGTCAAGGGACACCCGGATGGAACGAAGTTCTCTATCCCCCCTCTCTCTCTCAATCTCTAGTAATCTCTATCTCTCTTATAGAGAGAGAGACAGACAGAGAAACATGAAATAAAAATAATAAAAAACTATAAAAAAAATGTCCGACCCGGGATTCGAACCCGGGACCTCATGCAGTCAAGTCCAACTACTGAACCGCTAGACCACAGAGCAAAAAGTGTCGTGACAACATTTTCGTAAGAATTTTTTCCGTGTAGCCCCCATTCACAAAGCGCAATAAGGAACTTCGTTCCAATATAATTTTTTGTTAATAAAATTTAAACGCAGTATAACTGCAAAGAAACTGACTTAGATTTAATATTATCATTTAGGTACACAGCGATTAAGTATTTTCCTAGATTTCTCTGGGATTCTATAATCAGATCCAAATTTGGTAGCAACAAGTTACGCGTTAATGAATTAAAACTCAACTAGCAGTTTCACGCAGCTTCGCCTGCGGAACTTGGCTTCTACTACAACGATTTTGATGAAACAAAGCCTATGTCACTCAGGGATAATGTTGCATCCTAAAGGTGAAAGAATTTTTGAAATCGATCCAGTAGTTTCGGAGCCTATTCATTTCAAACAAAAAATCAAAACTTTCCTCTTTATAACATTAGTATAGATTTACATTTTTACTTTTATCGCTTTCCCACGGGAACCCTTTTAGCAAGCAGTATAAAAAGTAGCATTAAACCTTCCCCAGAATCAGCCAAATTTCGTTACGCGAATTCTATATAGTTATAAAAGACCTTGTAAAGGTCAAAAAACCAGATAAGTCTAAATGGTATTGTGATTGACCCAATCTCACAGTCGGGTTTTTTAATTTTGTTTATTGAGAATGTCTCAATACATATACATACCCATGATTCCTGTGAGCCGTGAGGCATTTGATGGGCCATTATTGGCTGTTGGCACCTAATAACTGCTAAATGTTCCCTGGAAGGGATTGGTAGGGATAGGTCTTGGAATGTTTCCACACGAGTTGACACCTAAAAGAGAAACACAATTATTATATAAAGTAAATAAAATAATAATTAATAATAATTTTTTGATATGACCTTTTTATTTAGGTTTTATAATTTTAAAGATTTGAGTCTTACAATATAATATTTTATTTATAAAAATATCGAAATGCATCAAATAAAGACCTATACCCAGTCAGACACGCAGATATTTAGTTATAACATACAACTGACGGGAATCCTAGAGCCTTGTGGTTGGTAGCGTCGGCGTGTACTCTATTTATAAATATAAGTACTATATTTTTATATGAAGAAACACTCTTACTGGTTTACGTATCACGTATAATTTATTATTTCATAAATAACCTACCGGTTTCGCTTATGACAGCATCATGCTGCAAATATTCATAATTTTAAACTTCATTTAAAAATATGAATATTTGGAAGTTTTACCAAGCGTCGTCGATGGAAAATATCAAGCATATAAGTACCATAGTCTAAATAAAACCGTGGTACTATGAAAAAAAGGGTACACACTGCTTGCCTATGTGTTAATATGTGTATGTGTGTGTGTGCATGTGTGTGCGTCACATACCCTGTCACAGATAAGACACTGCACGGAGGACAGTAGCTTGCCGTCGAACACGTCGGAGATGACGGAGCGGTGACGGGGCGCGCCCGTATTGCCGTCACCACTGCCTCCACCGCTTCCTCCGCTCGTCTTCCTGTTTACACCCCACCTTAGTTTTACACACAATAATCATTATACAAATTGATAAAAAAGTATCAAAATTAGAAAAAAAAACATAATTTCTTTACAAAAAAAAATAGAAAATTTAAACACGCACGTAAAAACTGTTAAATATAATTTAAGCGCTTTAAACTGCAAAAACCGAATCCTACTATTTGATTAGGTGCCACATCGCGATTTGACAATTCTATTTTCGGATAATAGCTAATGGTTTCGAGATGACATCGGAATCATGACCAATATTTCACAAAAAAAATTCCTTCTTTTGGAGTACATACATACATACATATCTTCACGCCAAGTCCCTTACGGGGTAGGCAGAGAGTACCGAGTTCCAGACCTCACGATCCTGACAAACATGTCTTGCTTCCTTCACATTCATTACCCTTTTCATACAAACACGCCGGTTTCGGAGACTCTTGACACCACCCTCGGATAATATCCGATTGATCTGATCGTGAAATGTCAGCCTTGGTCTCCCCGGGTACCTACATCCATCCACATTCGTATTGTATATCTGCTTTGTCAATCTTTCATCTGTCATTCTTTCCACATGACCGAACCAGCGGAGCATGCCCTTTCGCATTTTAACACCAACCTTTTTGGAGTCGTTTAAAAATACTCAAATCATAAACCTAAATATAATAATATTTTAAATTAAAATAACAATTTAATAATACTAACAATAACACAATAGAAAAAGAAATAAAAATTACAATCTAATTTAAAATTAAATAAAAAGTGTAACAAATTACGAAAAATCACATTAGAAACTGTAGTACGAGATAAAAACCTCTATTCTCAATCAATAAATAAATATTTTTTTTTAAACTTATTTAAAGTTAAATAGATAATAACATTGAGCAGCTTATAATAGAAACGTATACATTGACTCAAAAACGATCTACTAATTTTATGGAGACGAGTTTTGTATACTGCTAGATTACTTTTATTTCTCGTACTTAAATCGTAAATATCACATTCTTTTATAAACACATTTTTTTAACATACATTAGATCATCCTAATTGTATTGAGAACTAAAAGTTAAAATTTTTATTTTTTATGAAATTTAATATTGAAACATATCCACGTTCAAACATAGGCTAATTATTTTTTTAAACCCAGGTTTTTATGAAAATCGTAACAATTCTACGCTGACGAAGTCGCGGACAAATATATAAATATAATAAATAAAACATCAAGTTACGTACTGTTCTGACAGTCACAACTTCTTAGTATATTAATAAAAAAACAAACGCAACAGTAAAAAATATAACTAGTAGCATAGTAGTAGCATCTTCACGCCCATATCCTCGAAGAGGTAGGCAGAGGCACAATCAGGGCGCCCACGACTAGCTGAAGAAACTAAGTCCCACAAAGTAATAGTTGGCAAGCCTATCGCCAACCGGGCACATTCTCAATACCGAGCAACATTTTTTTTTATTAGAAAAACCCAATTTTCTTTTTGTTGCCCGACCCGGGATTCGAACCCGGGACCTCATGCAGTCAAATCCAACAACTGTACCGCTAGACCACCGAGGCGATATCACATATAAATATAACTAAAAAATTAAAAAAAGCAATAATTACGGTTGGTCTGGCGCATCGCTGTTCCCACTCGAGGCCGTCTCGTACCTCTCGTCTGGTTCACTCGACGACAGCTCCGATTCTGACCCCGCGTTTGCACCTACTAAAGAGATGAAAAAATATTATTTTCATTTTACATATGTACATAATAAATATAAATATCCCTGGACAAGTGACACAAATTGAACCTAACCCCAAAGTAAGCAAATTATATGCTTGTGTTATGGGTGTTGGTCAACGATACTAATGCATAGAAATACTTAAATAGATACTAGAATAAATTTAATTAACACCCAGACCCGGAAATGCAGATATTTAAATGTTTATCACACAAATGCCTGCCCCCGTAAGGAATCGAACCCAAGCCTCGCGGATAGTCGGTGTAGTTAGGCGTGTACGCTAGCCACTCGACCAACGAGACATGACAGCGAATAAATTGTGCCAATATGTATAAATTAGTATGTAAAAGACAATGTACGTATGCATGTATTTCAATTACTTTTAGACTCCGAAATGGTTAGATCGACTACGAAAAAAATAGTTAGATGCAAAATTTACGAAAAAAAAACAGCAACTTGCTCGGGTTGCCTCTGCAACAGCAACTCTGTCTGAGGCCTAACATCCCGGCCACAGGACAGTGATGCACATGTAACATCTATGGTGTCCATAGGCGATGGTTATCTCTTACCAACAGGAAAGCCGGATTCGCTGACCTCACACCTAAAAAAAGGTTTTAGGTAAAATTATGTCTTTCTAATAAATAATGCTAAAATTAAAAATTTTCCATAACTCCGACAAAGCCTATAATATGTAATGTAGTTAACAAGTACCTCGATCGTGTCTGTTTTCAAACCAAAAAAATCCGCATTGTCATCGGAACAGATGTCGGTCATATTAATAAAAAAAAACAACGACTAAAATAAAAGTTAAGTTGATATTATATTCTGTATCACAATGTTTCCTACAGTGTATTATAAAAACCAGGTTAAACCTTAGAGTATTTTAAGTCTATTATATAAATAAGACGACAGGTTATATTAAATATTCATACAAGTATATTCAAATATACATTTATATACAGGGTATATTTTACATCGCAACGAAAACTTTTGTGGTAGATTAGATACGTATCAGACTTCAAAATTCCTTTTAATGAAAAGCGAACAAACAGTTGAGAGCTGTAAGTGCCGACCTAATACGCTGTTTAATAATATTACATCGCTGTTTTTAGTAAAAATGTATTATTTATTTGAAATGAAATAAAAATCGAGTTACCTTAGATAGTATTAATGAAATAATAGTGAAATCAATAAAAAATAATAGTGAAATTTTTTTTTATAAAAAAACATGAAATTTCCGACACAAAATTCCAACTACATATGCATGTAAGTATATCATTTACTGAATCCATGGTTTCATTTTTCGTTACGCTGTCATTTACACTGTGTATATATAATATTTATATACATATAACATAAAAGAAAGTGGTGTAATTTACAATATTCATAACTCAAAAGTCTCTTGAACTCGATAGGAATAATATAGGATACTTTTTATTCTGTTCGACTAAGAGAAAACAAGGAAAAACAACATTCTGATTTTCCCATACAAATTGATCGGGTAGAACGAAATCCACCGGGTAGAATATATGTCACCTGCATTGCCGTTGACTTGGTGGTTGGTTAGCGCTGTGTAGGCGAGCTGTTGAGTCCCCGCGAAGCTGGCCGACCGTCGATGTCGTGACACGTGTTCTGGTGGTGACTGTACCCTACGAATTCAAAGACCAGATCATTTAATACATCAGTTCTATAAAATCGAAGAGACGAAAAGTGTTAGGCTAACGATCGTAAACGTTAGATACAAACGGTCCTATTTTCCTCCTATATACAGGGTTACGTTTAAAATACCAGCTAAATGTTTATAGACGCTTAGGAATCGATGACACTTTCGATCTAATCCAGAGGTTCCCAAACTTATTTCATGTAACGCCCACTTTGAAAATCAGTTGTTTTGTAGCGCCCCCCCCCCTCGTTTTTTTCTTGTCAATAATTTGTTGCGCCTAGTTTAAAAAAAAAACATTTTTTTCAAGATTTATACCGCCCCCCTCAAGGCTTCCAGCGCCCACAAGGGGGCGTTATCGCCCACTTTGGGAAAGGCTGATCTAATCTATGAAATAAAAAAATACATATTCTCATATGGCCAAATTATCACTGAATGTTTATAAGAGTATATCATTACATAGTATATACAATCGCTTTACTCTGTGTGTTCCAATGAACGAATTGATCTTTAAAACTACGCAACGGATTATGATGTTCTTTTTCTTTATATATAGAGTGATTCAAGAGGAAGGTTTATATGCATAATAACATAGAAGTTTGTCTGCCCGAGCGAAGCCGGTACAGGCTGGTAGTTATATTTATAGCGCAATTTTATGTTTGCCTTAACTTCCTTATATCAAAATTAGACCGGTCGTCTAAAAATAATAAATGATGAACTTCCTAAACGATGCAAGAAACTGCACGCCTTAATATAACTGTTAATTATGACCGCCTCGTTGGTCGAGTGGCTAGCGTACACGCCTAACTACACCGACTAACCGCCAGGCTCGGGTTCGATTCCCGACGGGGACAGGTATTTGTGTAATGAACATTTAGATGTCTGCATTTCCGGGTCTGGGTGTTTATTAAATTTGTTTTAGTATCTATTTAAGTATTTTTATGAATTAGTATCGTTGACTAACACCCATAACACAAGCATATAATTTGCTTACTTTGGGGTTAGGTTCAATTTGTGTAACTTGTCCCTATATTTATTTATTTACTAACTGCATAACTCAAAATTCGGTTTAAAGTTAGGGGTGTAGTAAGAACGTCTTTAGTACCTACCACTTAAATAGAATCGCTTTAAGGCGTCCCAGTAAGAACTCTCTTTCTACGCGAAATGGTAAGGCGGAACTGGTCAACCATTTTTTTAAGTTTCCCGTAAAAAAGTAATAGGTCATTAAATATTTTACGCTTTCTTTTGTCCCGAGATGCACCTTTAGAATCAACATCACAGAAATTTAATTTTATGGGTGCTATATCTAGACACACTAAAACATTTGGACCTTCATGACGGATAATAAACTGTTAATCCTTAATAATGTAATTAATATCCAACTTACCTAAGATATCCATCTGTTCTTGGTTCAGTGTAGGAGGTTGCTGGAGATTTCCGCCTCATTCTGGCGTAGAATGGCGCGTCACTGGCTGTCGACAACAAGTCGATCATTACACAATATCCATTACGATACAGTCACGTGCAGTGAAAAGTATACACGGGAAGATTTTCAAATAAATGTTCACTCTTAAAATTTCAAAAACAAATAACCACTTAACGATAAATAAAATATAACCATCCGAGTTATAGTCCGACCGTTAGAACGATATCTGTACCTGTAGCTTATAAATCTAAGTTTTTGCATGAACTCTCATAAAATCCTAAATTGTTATACCAGCCGGTGTATACTTTTCATTGCACGTGACTGTACACCGTACAACTAACTGATGCTATGATTGCTAACTAGGTTGTGATAATTCTGCATTATTCGCTCAAATCGGAGTTTGCCGCCCGTTGCCAATTCGCCCCGTGTTGGTCCGGGCTCCTTTGCAGAATAGATCATCTGCCTTCCTGCCGGGCAGCTCGTAAAAAGCGAACATAGGCTTACCGTTACAAACACCGCGACATCTGACTAGGTGGTAGTATTTCGCAGCCACCCGCCTGAATTGGTACCACCGCCTTGCCTATTCCTGCCGCCGTAACGTCAGTGCTTGCCGTTGACGTGTTCCGGTTCGGAGGATAAGGTAACCGGTAAACATCCCGGCCTCAGGTTGCCAACGCACTATTACCACTTTTGGTGTCTCTAGGCGGCGTGAATTTCTTACCAACAGGAAATCCGTCCGCTTGTTTGCCTTCCATTATTATAAAAAAAGTCCCATACAAACTGAAAAGTTGGAAGGAAGTTCGCCGGGACAGCTAGTAAAATTATAAAAGAAATGCACCTGTAAATTGAGATACATTAATTCGAAATGATTGACATATATTTTGATCGCCTCTTTAGCCGATCGGTTAGCGTATAGAGCGACTTATCGCGTGGCTATAGTTCGATTCCTAACAGAGATAGATATTTGTGTCATGAACATAGTAGTCTCTTTTCCGGGTCTGAGAAAACAGAATAATACTCAGGTCAAATCTATACTTGCACCTATATGTATTTCTATGTATTAGTACCACTTTGTGAAATTCATCAAAGCACAAGCATATAATTTCCATGCTTTTAGGTTAGATCACTCTGTGTAATTTGTAAATACAAACATACATACATATCTTCACGCCAAGTCCTTTACGAAGTAGGCAGAGAGTATCGAGTACCAGACCTCACGATCCTGACAAACCTGTCTGGCTTCCTTAACTTTCATTACCCTTTTCATACAAACAAGCCGGTGCGGAGACTCTTGACACCACCCTCGGATAATATCCGAGTGATCTGAGTGCTGATTATGTATCTCAATTGCAAACTCCAAATGGAAAAGTGTACATCAAATAGCTGTCAAATGACGTGTTCCATATTTGCTATCTCCAGTGACCAACATAACACAATAGAGATAGCAAACACAAATGACGTCATTTGAAAGCTATTTGATGTACACTTTTCCATTTTGAGTTGGCCACTGAGATACATAATCAGCCATCAGATCGTGGAATGTCAACCTTGGTCTACTCGGGTACCTATATCCATTCGCATTGTATATCTGTAATTTGTACAGATACATTTACTATTTATATTGATATACAATTTGGATAAAACATTAAGGCAAGTAAACCTTAAACTAGAAAGCTATCTATGATATCAATTACCTCCGGATGAAGCCGCCCGCCGTCGTATGTGGATGTTGCCAGTCTCTTGATTATTTCTTTTTATTTTATGTTCCGGGGTGCTGTCCCAAACCTATAAAAATTGAGTCTATGTTTATTTTTTTGTTACAGCATATCAGGCAGACGGGGTACGGGGTAAAAATCTTGTGATAATAATAAAGAAGGACGTTCAAAGAAAAAAAAAACATTTTTTAATACATTTAGAACTCAGACTGACTTTATATGCTTTATCCAGTACATACGACTGTCAAATGCAGGTTTGTTTAACAAAAAAAAAATTTTAACAGCATTTGGAAGTCACGGAGATAGCATAGAAACTCATACTCTTTTTTCACGAGTTTAAAAACTATATAAAACAGACATTTCACGTTAGTTATTGCTATATTCTAGAAAACAGAGTCAGCTAAAATCTTTTTTATCGTAAAAGAACGAGCATGCGGTTTCCCTGATGGTATCCATACATGGAGATAACCATTAACCGCCGGCTAAAGACACCATAGATGTTGTAGGTGCGTTGCTGTCCTGGGGCCTGGGTGTTAGGGTAATTGTGTAAATTTACCGGCTACCTTACCCACCGGGGCGGAACATAACATCGTCATCCTGGCGACAGGAATAGGTAAGGCGGTTGACCCCTGTCCTGGCAAGTTGCTACACAGCACTCGACCACCAGTGGTGTCGTTGGCAACGACTCGTATCGCCTTACTCATCCATAACGAGCTGCCAGACAGATAGTCTATACTACTTAGAGGACCGGGGAAACAAGGTGAAAGATTTACATTCAATAAAGATTTGAAACGCAACCAAGTGGACCGTTTCTTATCAAAATGTCGTTTTCTTCACCAAATGGAATTCTAGCAAAATATATATAAAACCTTACCGGTTCCTTGAGTTCTTCGTGAAGTTGATCCATGAAGCACCGAAGAAACTCCTGCGTGTCGTGCTGGTGGTACCCGCGGAACATCGGGTGTACCTTCGACAAAAGGGCTTCTTGTCACCTTTAGGGTACTTTACACGCGCCCACTATATCTGCCATTGAGTTTTCGCATTGATACGAAACTTAGTTTTTGAACGCACGCAGGGGTTTTTGGCGCCAGAAAAAAAGATGATATTCCGAGTACGTGTTGAGTATAAATTAGTCAATTTTGGTGGAATTTTGTACAATTTCATTCAGTTATATAAAGTGAAGTATTCATGAAGACATTACTCCCTTATTGAACTTGAGGAAAGAGGCCATCACTCAAGATCCTGTCATGACCTACGACTAATTTTGGATAATTTATCCAAAAATATTATACTTAATCGGATATGATGTAAAATTTAAACTTACTTATAGCAAATATTAGCGTAGCAAATACAGATAGTGGTCATAAAAGTATGTGCTACGACTAATTCGATAAACGTCTGAAAAAAAATCCTGACCATGACCTGACTCCTACTTTTTAATTTACATATATTTACATACATATATTTTATTTTCGCTGTTAAATTTAAAATACATATATTTTATATATAAACACAGTTTCGGAAGGTAGGACAATTTGTTGGAAATCTCTTCATAAAGATTTTTTTAATTTTCTTATATCATTGAAGTACTTGCCAAAAGCCGTAACGCTTCTTTTTATTGCAATATTTTAAGAGCTAATAAACGGTTTAAGCACATTTCTCACAATTCACAGTACAATGTAGATTTTTTATAACCATTATCTCCATTTTCGACTATTGTCCGTATATCGACTTTACTACGTTAACGTCACTCATTTATCAGAACATTTATTCGAAAGTGCGAAAACTTGATAAGTATTCGTAATCTACACATGGAGGTCCTCCAGCTGATGATAATGATGATGATGATGATGACATGGAGGTATTTTTTTGTATTAGCATAATTGACTAGAAGTGAATAACACAAACATATAA
>NJDC01000359.1:27886-51633 GCA_002245475.1 Calephelis virginiensis | reverse complement strand
TAGCGTAGCAAATACAGATAGTGGTCATAAAAGTATGTGCTACGACTCATTCGATAAACGTCTGAAAAAAAAACCTGACCGTGACCTGACTCCTACTTTTTAATTTACATATATTTACATACATATATTTTATTGTAGCTGTTAAATTTAAAATACATATATTTTATATAAAACACAGTTTCGGAAGGTAGGACAATTTGTTGGAAATCTCTTTATAAAGATTTTTTTTAATTTCTTATATCATTGAAATACTTGACAAAAGCCGTAAGGCTTCTTTTTATTGCAATATTTTACGTACTAATAAACGATTTAAGCACATTTCTCACAATTCACAGTACAATGTAGAATTTTTATAACCATTATCTCCATTTTCGACTATTGTCCGCATATCGACTTTACTACGTTAACGTCACTCATTTATCAGAACATTTATTCGAAAGTGCGAAAACTTGATGCGGCAACTTGATAAGTATTCGTAATATACACATGGAGGTCCTCCGGCTGATGATAATGATGATGATGATGATGACATGGAGGTATTTTTTTGTATTAGCATAATTGACTAGAAGTCAATAACATAAACATATAAATTGCTTACTTTCTTTGTTTGTTCGGTTAAATATAGCCCCAATAACCCCAAGTTAGATCTAATATGTATAGGGATATTCATTTATTTAAATATACTTACATTTCTTATTCCATATAAAATGCCATTAGGTACAACGTAGCCTCTTGATTTCCTACTCCACATTTCTTTGATTAGTTTTTGGTATGCTCTGAAAGAAAAGAAACATATTATAATTATTAAGGGTCATTCAAGCATAGGATACCGGGATCAGGTACCAATGCAAAAAAAAAAATGTTTACCACAACCATAAAAACTAAAATTTAAATAACACGCATCCACGCACTCACACAGACACACACGCACGCACACACGCACGTACGTACGCACACACTCACTCGCGCGTAAGTGTTTGTTTCATAAAATCGGCGTATATTGTGACGATAAGTGATTATTTTGTATTTATATTTTTTTATCTGCCTTCCTGCTCGACATCTTGTAAGAGAGAATCACATAGCTTACATGGGTCATTTATTAACAAGATAAATCCACCATTGGTACACACCACGAAATGCTGTGCAGCAACTTGTCTGGGTCCATCGCTTTGCACCACCACCAGATCAAATACCAGGTATCTACCGCCTAACCTATTCCTGCCACCATATTGATTGTCTAGTTCCGGTTCGGAAAGTAGGTTAGCCAGTATACTTGCACATAGGTTTAAAGTCCCGAACATAGGACAGCGACGCACTTATAACATCTATGGTGTCTAAAGGCCGCGGTTGTATCTTAACATCAGGAGGTCTATATGATTGTTTACTTTCGAATTCTTATAATAAATTTGAACTGTATTTATAGTCATTAAAAGCCAAATAAACTATTCAGAAAAATAGACTGAAAATTAGGCAAAGATATTCAGAATCCCTGTATGGGTAGGTCAATCTCACATACCGACTTAGTCCTGGTTTCTTGTCTCCAGCTAGGACGGCCACCGCCGCCGCACATTCTAGAAAATACGACGTCAACGGCTGGGTGTTGCTGAGGGCTTGTAGGGCTGCATTCATGTAACATGTGTTCCCCATGTTCTGAAGCCCGACTAGACCTGGAATTGTTTTTTTTTAATTTAATAAACAATCGCCTCTGTGGACTTGACTTCTTGAAGTCCCGGGTTGTCAGGTCAGGCAACAACAAATAAAAATGTGTATTTGCAAATTTTCTAATAAAAATAACGTTGATTGGACATGTGACCGGTTAGCGATAGCCTCGCTGTCCTCGGCTAGTCGTGGGTGCCCTGGTTGTGCCTCTCAGCTTTCCTCTTCGGGGATATAGACGTGAAGATACATACAATAATAAGTATAGTATACTTAAGAAATAATATAATGTAATCAATTTTACTGGGTACATAATGCAAAATACTCTTCTGTATATAGATATATATAAAAATCAATTGCTGTTCATAATTGTCTTGGTAAAACTTGAAAACGGCTGAACCTATTTGACTAATTTTCGTTATGAGTTATTTGTTCAAGTTGATAATAAAAAGGGAAAACTGCAAGGTATTAAGGAAAAACAATATTTTATTTTTTCCCATACATACTGAAGGGGTGGAACGCAGTTCCCCGAGACTGCTAGTTACATATAAAAAACAATCACAAATTTTTTTGTTCGTCACGCATGAACGGATGTAAGAATTTTGCTGATTGTTTTTTCGTTGTAGGTATTAGTTATGGTCAGGAGAAGGTTTTTGTGTATTAGGCGCAGTAAAACTGCAAGAAAATAACTCGATTACAATAAGTAAGTCATCTATCTATCTACGTACACAAAAATGAAGTATTATACTTCCTAGACTTGCTATCAATAGGAAAACCTCGGAAGTACGCTAATTCGAATAAAATAAGGACTTTTAAAATCGGTTCAGAAATGACGGAGAAATCGATTTAGATAGATACAAAAAATATAGGACTTGAACATACCTCATCCTTTTTGGAAGTCGAATAAAAAGGGTGAGTTAGCGAACTGATTTTAACGAAAATACAAATTTTACATTACTGTCAGTTGATTGCTATTCGAATTTAATATTCATAGTTAAGACAGGACGTTTGTCGGTTCAGCCAATATATGAGGTCAGTCTAATAAAATACATCCAAACAAAAAACTTTGGGTCTTCAATGTTATGGTGCGTTCTCTTATTTGCTGCATGTACCTACCTACACTGTATCGAATAAACTTTTCTATTTATGTTGCTCAATTATTTACTGATTGTATTAAATAAAATGAAAAAAAAAGCCATTTGAACTTTGAAGTAGGTAATTCAAATGAGAAAAGTTGCCATAATATTAAAAACCTAAAGTCATTGAAAGCAGGAGAAATGTCATCAAATTGAGAGAGCTACGGAAAATGTATAAGTGGTTTAACGCTCGTTGACTGCATTAGTAGACATCTGAGAAAAGTGGGATTGAAAGAAAGGTGTTAAAATGAGAAAGGGCGCGCTCAGCTGGTTCGACCATGTGGAAAGAATAACAGATGAATTATGGACTAAGCTGATACACAATGCAAATTAGGCTGGATGTAGTTACCCGTGGAGACCTAGGTTGACATTCAACGAAATCGCTCGCCTATTATGAGAAAAGGACGTGTTTGTATAAAAAGGTCTGCAAAGCCAGCCCTGTCTGCAAGAATCGTGAGATTGTAGTCGGTTTGGCACTCGACACTCTTTGAACGACAAGGAACTTGGCGTGAAGATATGTATGTAGCTATGTAGGCGTCATATATGTAACAAATGACATCTGAATCATTTTGTGTAAATATAATTTATTCCTATTTTATTTAATTTTAATATTTAAAATTTGAATACATATCTTGTGAGGACCTTAGATTTAAAAAAATCTGTATTTCCCTTGATCATTGCCTTAGTCTAAACGGATAATTTTCGGAAACACGTTTCGAATTTGAAAAGACCTTAAAAGACTAGGACTTCAGTTTAGTGGAGTCAGAAGGGTTAAAAAGCAGTTTTTCCCCTGGTCATCGTTTCTTCTTCTTACTCCATATTCTTAGATTGGATTTCCCTGTCAAATCGATGCTCCTACCTGCTGCAAACAGTCAGCAGCTGTTGTTAGGCTACATCTACAAACACACGTCGACACCCATATAAATAGGTAAGAGAGTTCACCTCTGGGTCTCGGATCCTCATCGTAGTCCATGTCTTCAGGTTCGATGTCGTCTTCGACGCCCATGCTGATGCCAGTAGCCCCCAGCCGTGTGCTGAGCGACATATCTTCCACTGTCGTTGAATCTGGACTCGTCTACAAAGAAAATGGTCAAAACAATTAACAATTTTTTTGGCCATTGTTTGATAGTGGATGTGTTAGGTTTGTCACATGCAAAGGACGTGACAATTTATATTGTTTTCCGTGTTCTTCCTTTATTCGTGGTCTGGTCATGGTGGTGGGCAGTGGGAACGTTGGTAAGGCTTGTCACAATCTGTGTCTTCTGGAAGACTTCTCGCCACAACAGTTACATGGCTTTCGCGGGATTAGCAAAATTAAGGCTCATTCTACATCAGATATGGATCGCATTACTTTTACAGCCCTGGAGGATAGGTTATAACACCGGTAAACTTACTATCTTCTGGCTTTATATTGGATTATGCTGTCGCTTAACTCAAGCACTACTCATACCGTCCTATTAATAAACTCAGACTAAAGTAAGAGAAAGTTTCCAGTTTGTTTCAGTGTAATAAAGATGACACCAGATTTAAGCTTTGAGTACTTTAGTCTATGGTCATTACATACAAGACGGATATAGCTTAAATATTTTAAGAATTTTCAATGTATTTAAGATATTGAGGAAAACTGGACATTCTTCATGTCTGATCAATACATACTGTAATACCAGGTTGAACCTTGGAGTACTTTAGTCTATGTTTAGTAATGGGAGGTTGCCTAATGTTCAGATGATGGTGAAAACTGATTTGATAAGATTTGACACCAGTTTTGCTAGTTTTACTGACAATTTCCATCTTTAATATCATATATACAGTAGAGCGAATTGGTGACATTTCTGACTTTTGATCATTTTTTAAATATATTTTTTTTTCAATCCCATGTTGAATTTTGAAAGTCAAATTATGGTATTCTGACCTAATTGGGTTATAAGTTGTGATGAGAATAAAACTACACAACATATGCAATTTTTTCCCGTGTTGGTCCAGGTCTCCTGTGTAGAATAGACCATTTGCCTTACAGCCAGGCAACTCGTTAAAGGCGAGTAAAGGTAATCGGTAATTGCCAACAAGATCACTAGAGGTAGAGTAGAGCTACAACTAGGCCGGGATCCACCGATTTTCCTGTGCCTGTCATTGTTTATAATCATAATGTCTTGACCCTGGTTTTGATTGATAACCGGTAGATGTGGGGGCCGATTATATAACTTAGTGGCCAACTCAAAATGGAAAAGTGAACATCAAGTAGCTGTCAAATGACGTGTTTATATATTTGCTATCTCCACTGACCAACAGAAATACAAAAGAAATAGCAAACACAAATGACGTCATTTGACAGCAATTTGATGCCTTTCCATTTTGAGTTGGCCACTGAGATACATAATCAGCCGCCTGGACAGTTAGCCTAACATCCCGGCCATAGGACTGCGACGCACCTATAACATATATGGTGTCTATAGGCCACGGTCGTCTCTTATCGTCAAGAGCCGTTTGCTTGTTCGCAGTCTTCTCACATAAAAAAAGAAACATACCTTTGCTTGCGCCTGCGCTATCGCCGCTCTGATATGGACCTCCTTTTCGCACAAGTAGCACCATATTCGCTCTGTTGATATGTTCATATGGACGCAGTGCTGCGGAAAATTCTGCAACAATGTCATAAAATATTACTGAATTAATACCACTATGCTAATAAGTCCACAATTGTAGGCTAATATGCAACTAATAAAGTGTAACTGGACTCTGTGGTTTAGTGGTCCGGCATTGGACTTTACTTCCAGAAGTTTTGATGCCCGGGCCGGGTAACAAACACAAGGAATTGTTTATTTTGAAATTCCTAATTAAAACAATGCTGTCCGCGATTGGACATGTGCCCGTATGGCGGTAGACATGCCACCTATAACATTGTAAGACTTAGTGTCTTCAGCTAACCTTGGTTGTGCCTCTGGATGTCTCTGGACTCTTCTTGGATATGAGCATGAAGATACTTTACATTCTTTAAATATTTAAGATGCTGATTTTATCCTTATAATATCGCCGCAACGAGATGCGGTGGCAGCGTGTAAACCAACATTTTTCAGAAAAAGTTAAACACTGCATCGCCACAAATCGGAGCGGCATGAGCTGCAGTGTGATATCCGCTTTAATTTAATATCGCCTATGTGGTCTAGTAGCATTGACTCTCATGTCCCAGGTTCAATTCCCGGTTCGGGCAACTCAAAATGTGTTTTTTTCGATTTTCAAATAAAAACAATGTTGCTACCTATCAAATTGTGGGAGTTAAGTACTTTCAGCTCATCGTGGGTAGCCTGGTTATACTTCTGTTAGCTATTCGGGGAAACGGGAGTGATATTTACTTTAATGTGATGTCTTAAAGTAATATAATTCTAATAATAGATACTGTTTATTCCAACTATAAGTCCTTTGTCTGGCGCGACCTACATAACAAGTCAGCAACTAAATAATAATAATATACAATGAAAATGAAACACAACCATACATATTAATTAGTATTACAATCTCACCTGACTTCTTTAGGTCCCGGGTTCGATTCCCGGGTCGGGCAACAAAAATATTAGATTTTTTTTCATTTTCTAATAATATTAACGTGTGTAACTATCACATTGTGTGACTTAGTGTCTTCGGCTAGTCGTGGGTGCCCTGGTTGGGCCTCTGCCTACCCCTTCGGGGATATGGGCGAAAAGATACTTTTTTTAGGTATATTTTCCACATGTATTAAAATTCTTATCACAGAGTATGTTGCCATACTCCTCCGAAATGGCTGAATCGCTTATGATTAAAAATTTACACGCACACTCCGTAGGTCTGAGAATAGGTTGTTATCTACATTCCACTCCATTATTTTATAATACGTATTCCTATTTTCCGGAGTTTTTTTTTGTATGATGTTGCATTAAAATATATATACAACACCAAATTTTCTACATTCTTCGGAAAAAATGTGAGGAAAACAGATTAAAAAATTATCAATTTTCCCATACAAACTTAACAAGTGGAACGAAGTTCACCGGAACAGCCAGTTACCCATAAGAGTACCCGATTCTTCACAAATTGGAAAAAAACAATGGCAAGCAATGAAACAGTTACATAACAGGAATATAGTGTCTCATACCTGCTAAGCCTGTTAGCTATCTGAATACTATTAAAAAACTATAAATTTTATGTCGAAACGTGACTGCATATCATGAGGCGGATTTAGTAGACCATGAAATGAAAATAAACTATTTTCAGTTCGTCGACGAACGTTCGTCAACCTTACATCAATTTTATTTAGTTATCTATATTAATATTATAAAGAGGAAAGGTTTGATTTTTTGTTTGTTTGTTTGAAATTAATAGGCTCCAAAACCACTGGACCGATTTTAACAATTCTTTCACCTTTAGAATGTTACATTATCCCTGAGTGACATAGGCTTTGTTTCATCAAAATCGATGCTGTAGAAGCCAAGTTACGCAGGCAAAGCTGCGTGAAACTGCTTGTGAAAATTATTTTCGTGCGAAGCGCTACAAACAAAGAGGAACAGAAGCTGCATACCTAAATCACAATAACGCACTACTTTCCGGGTAAAAAATGAAGCACGATAGGTTAAATATGATGTAGGCACTAGAACCAGCAAAATCTGGCGTTTTTTTTTATGATATTCGAGGCAAAAAAAAAGGGGACAGATTTCCTAATGGTAAGATATTCACGCCGCCTAGAGACAATAAACGTAATTGTGCGTTGCCAACCTCAGGCCGGGATGTTAGGCCCTGAACATAAGTAAGTTTACGGACACCTTATCCTCCGAACCGGAGCACGTCAACACCAAGCGCAAACGTTATGACTGCAGGAATAAGTAAGGCAGTGGTATCAATCCGGGCGAGTCGCTGCGAAACTTTACCACCTAGTCAGATGTCACCGTGTTAGTGACGGTAAGCCTGTGCCCCCATTTTACGAGCTGACCGGTAGGAAGGCAGATGGTCTATTCTGCATAGGAGCCCGAACCAACCAGGGGGAAAAAAGTTGCGTATTTATTGACATATCTTTTCCTCCATATTCTGGGTCTGTTGTGTAGAACTGACCGTCTGTCTTCCAGCCAGGCAGCTCGTAATAGGCGAGAGAAGATCAAATGGGCGGATGATGGCAGAGCTACTTATCCGGGTAGGGATCCACCGCTTATCTATTTTTCCCGCTATAATGACAGCGTCAGTATTCGGTTGGGAGGCCAGGTCAACCGGTAGACTTGCACTTATCCTAACACCTCCGCCACAAGACAGCAACACATCTACATCCGTGGTGTCTATAGGCCACAGCCCACAGCTATCACTAACCATCGAGAGAGCCATGTGCTTATACGCCATTTTATCACATAAAAAACGGACCTTAGAAGACGATCGATTTCTGTAACGATTCTTCAGTGCGGTATCTCTACCACTATTAATCTGTGTGCCGAGTGTGAGTTTCGCGCGAATTCACTTTACTACCGCGTTTGCGTTTGGACGATCCAAATGTATGGAATAATTTAGTTGCTTCGACTATCCGCTAGAGGCGCTGACAATAACTCCATACATCAAGGTCGTTAAACGTAAACGCGATAGTAAAGTAAATAATTTCAAAAACTCACACTAGGCACACTGTTCCTATAGCCATAACGTCAGTGTTCCTGATTATCGTGTTCCGGTTTGGGGGGTGAGAATAAATCAGGAGATCAGCACCTGTACCGTGATAACTAAAAGCAATATTACAATTATTCTGCTACAGTGTGAACATATCGGATGTGCAACAAGGTCGCCTTTTTGCGTTGTATCATTGTATTACTGAAATCATATTTGCTTGTCTATAAAAACCAAATGTCATTGTTCTATCGAAATCTCTGTTTAGTGTTATCCGCTTTAATACATAAATAAATATTATCACACATCTATTATCTATAATCTATATAAATATAAATGAAAGTCGTGCAAGTTATACTAGATATTTATAGCTCAAAAACGGACGAATTGATTTGGCTGAAAATTCACGAGGTACAATTTACCTCAAAACCAGGAAGAGGCTTTACCCCATTTTCCTGCAAGGAAACTAGGAAAATCTTTTTTTTTTAATTTCGGAAGGTTCGTCAGAACAGCTAGTTACTTATGAATGTATGCAAGTAATAATTAACCAATTTAAATAAGTTTAACGCAATTGTAAAGCTACCTATAGTTCATTGTGA
Source organism: Calephelis virginiensis (assembly GCA_002245475.1). Classification (NCBI taxonomy): domain Eukaryota; kingdom Metazoa; phylum Arthropoda; class Insecta; order Lepidoptera; family Riodinidae; genus Calephelis; species Calephelis virginiensis. Next base: position 42,638 of record NJDC01000359.1, on the reverse strand, counting down.
AGTAATGAGATGAAAATACAAGTAGTCTGTTTTTCATTAAAATCTGTTCAGTAGAAGCGAAAATATAGCCGAAAAAAAGATATTATATTCCAGTCATATTAATAACAAAAATCGAAGTAATTAAAGGTGCCTGCTATGTAACACTAGCGGACCAGGCGAACTTCGGTTACTTAACACTCGAGCCTACTCTGCCTACCTTGCAAGAGAACTTGGCGCGAAGATACGTATGTATATGTAAGAAGACCTATACGTTCAAATGTTTCTCTACATTCCAAGTCAATTTGTTTGTGGAACTCAACGGGACTACGCGCTAATGAATCATGCCCCAATTTTATATTATCACTTTTACCCCTATCCTACGGGAACTCCATTGGTAAGCGGGATAAAAAGTACACATAACCTTGAACCTTCATCGGAACATAAAACATCTACAGGCCAAATTTTGTTGCGATTGGTTCAGTGTAAATCGCGGTCGGGATACAGACAGACAGAAAAGCAGACAGACCAAAATGCTAAAAATGTATTCTTTTGCCCCCTTTTAAATCGCCTGCAACTGTTATTTTTCAAATCCAATTGTAAATGTACAGAATTTCCTCTTCTACAGTTTTATTATAAGTATGATTCGACACCTACTTTTGTATCTGATATCCATACTAATATTAATCGTCTATGCCGTCTAGCGATTCAGGTGTTGGACGTGACTGTATGAGGTCCCGGGTTCGAATCCCGGGTCGGGCAACAAAAAGAAAATTTGGGTTTTCCAATTTTCTAATTAAAAAAAATTGCTCGGAATTGGATATGTGCCCGGTAGACGATAGGCTTGCCACCTATCACATTGTGTCTTCGGCTGGGCGCTGGTTGTACCTCTGCCTAACTTTTCAGGGATATGGGCGAGAAGATACATACTAATATTACAAATGCGAACGTCTGTCTGTTATAAATTACGCTTTCGCGGATGAAACACAACTATTTTGATCAAATGGAGTAAAATTGAGTTGATATTATAGTCTGTATCACATTGTAATAAAAACTAATACCAGGTTGAACCTTAGCGTACTTTGCGCCGTATTTATTAAAAAGACACATATAGTTAAAGCGTCGAATTCAAACATAGGACCTCCTCCATAGGATTATAATGGAGGATGAAATTTTGTATGAAAATCTAATCCACGTCGACAAAGTCGCGGGTTACATATCAATACAATAATTGTTATTAATCTATAAATTTATTTGCTTAACTGGATCACACCAGGGAGATCTTAAAATGTGTGTGAATAAACTTAAAATGGATTCGAAGTTGAACGGCTAACAAAACTGAAATAAAAATCGCGACTGAACAACACGTTACTGGTATTATTATTTATAAGACCCTTCAGACAAAAGTATATTGCAACTTACAGTATTAGAGAATTTAAAAAAAAACTTCGAATTATGGCACTTTGCAGCGGCCATGTTTCTTTTTTGACATTTCGTATCTAAGATCACTTGAGTTATTAAAACAGAATCATATCAATCATATAAATCCGTTATATCGATTAAAAGGCATCAGAAATTGATTCTAGAATACGAACATACAAAGAAACGTGTAAGGTAAGCACTCGCCCGTCTTATTAATAGCACGGAATAAATTACGCCAAGGTTCAACCTAGTATTATACAATGTAATACAGACTATATTATCAACTTAAATTTAAAGAAAAAAAAAGTATCTTCACGCCCTTATCCCCGAAGACGTAAGCAGAGGCACAACCAGGGTACCCACGACCAGCCGAAGATACTAAGTCCCACAATGTGATAGGTGGCAAGCCTATCGCCAACCGGGCACATATCCTATCCCGAGCAACATTTTTTTTTTAGAAAATTGGAAAAACCCAATTTTCTTTTGTTGCCCGACCCGGGATTCGAACCCGGGACCTCATGCAGTCAAGTCCAGCAACTGAACCGCTAGACCACAGAGGCGATTATGTAGTGGACCCCCGCTGGCTGCGAAGGACCACTAAAGATGTAGCGATCCTTACAAGGACCAAAGATGTAGTGGATCCTTACAAGGACCGCTAAAGGTGGTTTCCGATCCCCGGTTCGAGGGACCAGCGTAGGTAGCGGACGTGAGACTTCTTCGCCGGTGATGAGCCAACGTGGCCGTGACAAACAGGCAGTTGGTCACAGCTGCGAGGGCCTGGCCGGGGTAGGGGATGTTAAAGCTACTTGGGAACTGTCCCTACGTCCCTACGAGAGATTAATGAAACCGTCGATTAAATCGTAAACGAAAATAATACACACTTTAATCAATAAAAACTGTCTCATCTGAGTTACAATAATAGTGGACTGTAAACACTAAATAGGTTCTGATTCTCCCGTATCGCAGAGATTCTTCCAGTATTCTTGCAGAGTTCTTGCAGAGGTTCTTCCAGTATTCTTGCAGAGGTTCTTCCAGAGTTCTTCTTTCTTCTTTGTTCTCGTAGCGGAGATCAGACCCGGAATGCTGGTCGTCCAGATTGGCCGTTCTTTTATATGTTTCGCGGCGGAAACACCGACCAATCACGTGCGAGCATAGGATTCGTCCAATCACATTGTGAGAATTCAAACCAATCATATTTCGTATAAAAAACGGTTCGGTCTTGACATTTTGATGTCGTACCTTATAGGGGTGACTCGTGCGAGACTAGCCCGGAACGACACTCCTTGCTTTTCTCATATTTCTTATCTTTCGCATTTTTACAGGTCGGCGTGCGTCCTTAACAGATTATATAACTTAAATTTACTCCTACCTTAGTCAATGCTTGTTAGTAAGTATAAAGAGTAAGACAATGTTAAACGAGGCCAGAGTCTATCTAGATCTAGAGATCTACTAGGCCAGTTTAAAAAAATCTTGCGTTGGGATGTTACCTTTAGGATATGACTAAATTCGAGGGCGAGAGACTCTTTCTTTAATAGGAGGACTTTACAATTCATTTTGTTAATATGAGTATATTTTAAGGTAGTTTGACATTAAATTTGAAAAGAGAGACCAAGCGGTGACTGCAACGTACTTGCATACATATCTTCACACCAAGTCGCTTACGGATTAGGCAGAATCAAATGCCACGATCACGATCCTTGTAAGCCTCATTGCTTTCCTCCACATTCATTACCCTTTTAAACCAACACGCCGATTTCTGAGGCCCTTGACAACACCGTTGGATACAACGCGAGCGATTTGATCGTGGAATATCAACCTAAGTACGCCCGGGATCCTAAATCCATCCATATCCAACAAGAAACTGTATCCAAAATATCTCATAATGAAAACAGAAGCATATATCGAAAACCTATTTGTGAAATGTGTTGCTTAGTACTAGCAAAATACATAATTATACCAACACATTCTACCACATTGTGGTATACAAATGTTCAACCACATCGAATTGCCAATCATGTTTGCGGAAATAAGGCGTAGTTTATAACTTTTTGCCTTGTTCATCAAGTCAGGGTCGCTGGATACAAAGGTATGCAGGCCGTTACACGATAAGATTTACCGTAATTTTACCAGCCATTGAATTACTGTTACCTACTACCTAGCCTGTAAGGTGGTGACCATGAAGGTTTAGACTACTGCTGGAGGTTATACTCCTAACAAAGAACCGACTTCATTTCCAAATATTGCTGACTATCCCTAATATAAAGGCTTCTCTTTTAGAGAGTCTTTTGAAGTCAATTCAAAATGTCAAAATGAGAGAGAGGACGGTACATTGGAGAGTCAGCAATATTTGAAAATGAGGTCAGTTCTTTGTTAGGAGTATAACGTCCCGTAGTAGGGTACTTGCGCTTAAGATCGCCCAGTTCTTAAGATGGTCCATTTTCAACGGTTTGGAATTTTTAAAAGTTTGAAAGAGTTTAATTTACTACCATGTTCCGTAGGTCATAATTTAAACTCTTTTAAACTTTAAAAATTTAAAAATATTGAAAATGGGCCATGTTGAGAATTGGGCTATTTTAGGCGCAAGTACCTTAGTCCATAGCTTCATGGTGGTGACACACGTAATTAGCCTTTTTCCTGGGAAAATTAAAAAAAGATCCGCTAGGGGCAGCACCAGTGGGGGGGTACATATGTTTTGAATTTTCTATTGACAGCAACGTTAAACATATAAATGATGTACCTGGAGCGACATTGAAATTTGCTAAAGTACAAGATCATCTTGTTAGGGACTTAAAACGACGGCTTGCATGTCGTGGCTAAACCGTGTCAGGTAATAAAAATGTCCTAGTTGAAAGGTTAGTTGGTTCATAAATTTTATCGTATGTGTCATTGAGTTGTTTAAATTTTTAACATTTAAAATATTTTTTTTTTGTTGTTTTTTGTATATTTAAGAATTGAAGAATGCATAGCAAATGGTAATAGTAAATTTTTTTTATTGGAATTGATGGTGGTAAATGTCTAGCGGATAAACAGCAACGTATGAAATTACTCAATCCAACTGTACCAAGTTCAAAATCCTGCACTTTTCCTACTACAAACTGAGCAAATTTTCCATCCCAAACTATCCCTCGTTCTTTTTGCTATGCTATCATGTATAATTATATTACTACCGGTCCTATTCATACTTTAGATTTGAATGCTACTTTATCTGACGATGACGAACAGCTGCCGAATTGTGGAAACTCGAAAGCACTTCAAAGAGGAAGACAATATGTTTAAGTGATTTTGTGTCAAATATGGAAGACAGTGCGAATGATTTGGTGTATTACTTAAGAGCAGACGTACAATCTTCTTTTCGAGTCACTGTGAAGTATAAAATAAGTATAGCTTTGGATAAGAATAGTAGCAAAATTATAAATGCTCAGTGTCAGTGTCCAGCATCTCCTTCAGAGAACTGTTCTCATATTGTTGCTTTACTTTACAAACTTGAGGATTATACTGTACGTTACGGTTATGATGCACTCACATGCACATCAGAATTAAAACAATGGAATAAAGGCAAAAAATTAGGCAATAATCAAGACAATATTTTAACTGTTAGCTATCCCACCAAACGTAAACACCTGAAGAAATCAATAATTAGTTTTATTCCGAAAAAAAAAACAATATTTAAATGATAACTATGATAAAAATCAGTTCACATCCAGATTTATTTATTCTAATATCAATGAGACGTACATTTAACGTTGTTGTCAATAGAGAAATCAAAATATATGTACCCCCCACCGGTGCTGCCCCTAGCGGATCTTTTTTTAATCTTCCCAAGAAAAGGTTAATTCAATGGTTGTTTACCAGTTTTTAAAAGTTTGAAAGAGCTTAATTTACTACCATGTTCCGTAGGTCGTAATTTAAATTCTTTTAAACTTTAAAATATAAAAAATATTGAAAATGGGACATCTTAAGAACTGGGCTGTTTTAGGCACAAGAACCTTAATCTATAGCTTCATGCTGGTGACAGGTTAAATTTAATTACTGGTAAAACTGAGAAAAACCTATCGCGTGATGGCTCGCTATAGTGTGTGTCTTTTAGTCTACAGTACGAAACGTTCGCACTAACCTGACAAAGCAATGATAGGAACTAATTTGTCAACAAATAGTTGTAATTGTAAGCACGGGTAATAAATTTAAGGATATTGCGTTCAAAATCCAAATATTTTCATAAAAATAAAAAATATATATATTTAAACTCGCGCTAACCAAATGTCAATATCATTTGCGTTGCAAATTGAATCATTTTTTAAAAAAAAATAAAAATATATTTAAACTTCGCCCTATCCAAATGTCGACATCAATTACGTTGGAAATTGAAACATTTTCAGAATTATTAAAAAAAAAAACATTTAAAGTTCGTGCTATCCAAATGTAGATATCAATAAATAAATAAATCAATCCATTATTAATATTATAAACCCGATTTTTAGTATAAAGTGGTCGAAACCGTGGGCAACAGCTATTGTAATTCTTGTATAAAGGTTTAGTTACAAGTACTAAAGAACCAGATAACAAAACAACGAAATAAGCGCACGCAGTTGAATGAGTTCATTCATCGATTGATATACATCCGTACAAAGGATTCACGAAGGTCAAAAACTGCATGTTACAAATTATCATTCGTACTTTAGCCCTTGAGTAATACAATTCAGATTACAGTAGGTAATTAATTCAATTACCGATTGGTTACAAGTTTATTGAAATGCGATTTTTAGTCCATACTATCAAGATCTGTTTTTTTTATTCTATAATAGATAGCTTATGCCGCACTGAGTTGAATGATCGTTCAGTCATTAAGTAGACATTTTCTATACAAAATAGTGACTTAATGATAGATCAAATATTGATTGACGTCTCTGAGTGCGGTCTTTAGTATGAAGCCTTACAACGCACTTAATGGGAATTTTGGCGCCATCGTGAATGACTTTTTCATTGTTATTGAATTTCGTGTTTATATTAAATGAAATTGGTTAATTTAGGTGGGAATTAGATTGGTTTTGTTCAATGAAAGTGCACAAATGAAATAATCATGAAGAAATTAATTTATCGTCTATTTCCTCGCTGCCGTCAAATCTCACTAGATGAGCTTGAGTAACGAAGCCATCGCTTTACTCAAGACCCTGACCTGACATGACTTTGTACATAGTGACTAATGACTGTATATTGTAAAAGAATTAACTAACTTGACATTGGCAAAGTAGTCGTAAAAAATGATCGAAAGCCATATTTATAAAAGAAGAAGAAGAAGAATTCACTTAAAAGAACTCACTTTGCTACAAAAGTTACATTAGAGAATTAGCAAAATAAAGGCTTATTTTACATCTGTTAAGTGAAGGTATAGTCAAAGACGGAGCTCTGTTAAGGTAGTCATTCTTACTATCAAGAGACCGAAATTGTAATTGTCCAAAATACTTGTTTAGAAAGTGAATTCCAATATTTTGCAGTTTGACCGCAATCGTGACAGCGAGGTCCGAGAAAGAGTGGGATTAAAAATATGTGTTAATATAAAAATAATGTGTGAATAAAAAAACAGATAAACGATGCGAGTATGAATGGATGTAATTACCCGAGGTGACTGAGGGTCCGGGTGGTGCCAAGAGCCTCCAAAAAGGGTACTGAATGTAGAGGAAGCTATCTACAAAGATCGTGCTATTTCGCACTCGATACTCACTGCCTACCCCTGTAAGGGACTTGGCATCAAAATATGTGTATGTGTTGCAATTCGAATAAAAGAAACAAACCTTTTGGTTATAGTACGCGGAATATCGACCAAATAGTGATGATATGTAGTACGCCAGTCGCCTTGTGATACGATTTTGAAATGGAGCAGTTGGAATAAAACGGTGAAGCTCTAAATCACACTCGCCTGTGTCTGCATTTGAGATATTTAAGTATATTGAGTTGTTTATATCGCGAATCGTATAAGCAAAACCTTTTTAAATCCAAAATAATACTTTTTAATTTAGTTTGTTGTTTTTTTTAATATTAATAAACATAGGTACATATTAAAATATTTTTATATTACGATTTTAATTAAAAATATTAACAAACTTGTTTTTTTTAAATATCAACAAACATACATGTTAAAATATTTTTATGTTATAATTTTAATTAAAAATATTAATAAACATACATAAGGCGACATTATCCCATACAGAGATTTCTTACAGCTAACCCGGTTATGGGAGTCGATAATTCAAAAAGTAGAAATAAGTGTTTTACATATAAATTAAATTAAATAACTAAAAAAAATAACTAAAAGAAAAATGCAATAGTTTGGGTCGAGCAATAAAAAGAAAATTGGATTCTTCCAATTTTTAATAATAAAAAAACGTTGCTCGGGATTGGATATGTGCCCGATATCGGTATAGGCTTGCCACCTATCACAATGTGGGACTTAATGTCTTCGGCTAGTCGTGGGTGTCTGATTGTGCTTTTGCCTACCTCTTCGGGGATATGGGCGTTAAGATATTTAGGTGGTACGTTTGTCGGCTCAGCTAGTACGATATAAAAAAAATAATCACCATTTCCGTTGGTCATTGCATCAAGCCTGAAGGGATGGACCAATTTTGCTATTTTTTTTGTTAGGTGAGTTATTATCAGTTTTTTTGTTAGTCCGGGCTCCCTTGCAGAATAGACCATCTGCCTTCCTGCTGGGCTCGTAAAAGTCGAGCATAGGCTTACCGCCACTACTAGCGTGCCATTCAACTAGGTTACATATAGAGTTTTGCAGCGACTCGCCCGGATTGGTACCACCGCCTTACCTATTGTTGTCACTATAATGTCAGTGCTTGACGTTCACGTGTTCCGATTCAGGGGGTAAGGTAGCTGGTAGTTTTACTTTTGCTCGAGGCCTAACATCCCGGCCTCCGGTTCCGGCCGTTTAACAACGCACCATTTCCACCTTTGGTGTCTCTAGGCGGCGTGATTTTTTTACCATCAGGAGATCGATCTACTTGTTTGCCTTTCAATATCATAAAAAAAAACAGTATCCATAGTTAGGACAGAACTACGGCTACTACTACTGACGGCTTAGCTAGTTGTTTATAAAATACAACATTCTCTCAATAAATGTTCTTAATAAGAAAAATTTCAAAAAACGGCGAGAGGTCTTTGTGGACTTTCGGTAGATTCAAAGTTCGTATTAAAGAAGAAGAAGAAGAAGAAGTGTCGAGAAAAAGTCTTGTTACGTTTTATTCGATCTCGCTCCCGTCTCGCACAAAGCGTGAATGCGCAATAAGGAACTTCATTCTACAAAATAAAAAGTTTCAGGGACATTGATAAGTGGTAATCAAGATTATGATTGATGGTTTTATGCTATCACCCAGGGTAACAGATAAGTGGAATATTTCGTAATAAGTATCTTTACTACTGTAAGATCGCTAGACATCTATAAAAGCAATATCTCTATTCACTTTTGAAAAACTGTGTTCTTTTGTAAGCTGAAAGCAACTTTTAGTTTAAAATTAGTTTAAGATGTGAAGATACTTTACTTTACCATATATCATATACTAGAAAATAATTTACCTTTTGGTGGATTGTGCTGTGGTCATTTTTAACTTCAGAGCATCCAACATGATGACAATCAGGCTGCAAACATATCCAAAGGTTCGGTCCAGGGCATCCACAGTCAAAACATGATATATCCTAAAACATAAATACAATTTCATCACGAAATATTGATAATTATGATAATAAAAATGCTCAATTTAATGCAGAAAATAGGAATGTGACATAGCAAATTTTATTATTCATTAATATTGTAACACAGGGAAACAGAATATGTTTAAGGTTCTGTTGCTTTTTTTAATGGCTAATGTGTTGCTCAACTCAAAACTTGTACAATTTTACTGTACTTTAATAACGGGTGCAATCCAGGATTATGCAATGTCATCTAATATGTTTTGAGTGCTTTTTATTGTTTCAAACATTCTTACTAGGAAACTTTTTTTATATAAAATAAAGCTACTTTAATGTTTGCATTGACCTGATATACTGTTCTACATCATGTTTATTTAAATTTTAGGCCTAATACTTTCACTTTTAGAATATTTTAATTGTATAAAATCGCATGAAAAGAGCATGAAAGTAGGATAAATGCAGTCAAAATGAGAGCACTACGGCAAATCTGTGGTGTAACGCTCGCAGACTGCATTCGTAACAGTGAGATCCGAGAAAGAGTGGGATTGAAAGAAAGTGTTGGTGTTAAAATGCAAAAGGGCATGCTCCAACAACAATAACAAAGAATATATTTTTATGGCAAGCTTTTCTTTGTAAGGTGTAACTCCAGCAGTATACTTAAGAAGTACTATTCAAGACATACCAAAAGGGCCTAAACACAATAAGATAATGTTCGTAATTTTAGAAGTACCTATAACCACCTTCTATCGTCTTATTGCGTCCATAATATCACAAAAAATCATTATCACTAAACTGGGAAGTATGCCAGGCTCATTTGGTTGAGAATATCTGTTTCGAAATTAAGTTGCAAAATTCCTAGATACCTACATTGCAACTTAAATAAATCTTATTTAAAGAGACCCTAAGACTGGCATATTTGTAGGAAAAAAAATGGGAATTAATTAGAATATGGCGGAAGTTAAGCTGGTCTGTATGAATAGTGACAATTGACATGTAATACTATGCCAAACTCATAGGGGGCTTGGTATGAACATATAGTTGTGTGTTTATTATGTGCATAATAATAATTATCACAACTTCAAAGTAGTGATTATAGCTATAATTATGTCACTTGGTCTTAATAGTGAAAATGTGTCCATTATTGTTTTTTATAACTTAGGCATTTTTAACAAATAAATTCGATATTTCTGGACTCCTTTATCTAACAAATTATAATTTTACCTTATCATTTGCTTAAAAAGGAGTAGAAGATTTCATTTTCACATACTATATTTCGGCCGTTCAGAAAATGCGTTCCTGACACCTATCAGTTAGTCACGACTAGTGATGGGCACAACACAACACTATGTTCGTTACCGTTCCTCGAAAATGAACCGCAGAATTATTTTTAAGATTATTTTCGTTTTAAATTGGCGGAATCATTTAAAATTTATATTTTAGTTATTTAAGTAGAAATTAAAAAAGGGTAATATTACTATAATAAAATCTATTCTTTGTTTGTTTGTTGTTTGTATTTTTTTTTTTTTTTATTCTTTGTTACAAAGTTACAATCTGTATTTCTGTGCAATAAAGTACATTGAATTGAATGTATGTACAGAATTTAATCAGACTCCGATTTGCTTGAGGTGGTGTCTTCATCATTATCTTCGCCTACATGTATTATTATATTATTATCATTAACAGAATCAATCCTGATATCTCGGTCAAAATGTTCCACAATCTGATTTTTAGTCTTTCAACAACCTTTGCCCAGTCATATCTTGTGACTTTCCCGCAGGCTTCTTTTAATAAGGTCATCATCTTTTTCGTGCTGAATGGCGGGGAAGTATTGTGGCGGGAGGCGTAACCTTTTATTTGAGCCCAGATTAGCTCAATCGCGTTATATTGGCAATGATACGGTGGAATTCTTAGAATGCGATGACCGTACTCCAGAGCCAGATCATCAATTTCGTATCGCACATTTGCCGCTTTATCTTCTTTAACAAATTTAATCAGCTCTGCTTTTAGCATCTGCATATTTGCGTCAATGCCGTTTGCTTGTAACCAAGCCACCATTTCTTCTTTTTTATTAGCTTGGGTAGGTGGGGGTAGGTGGTTTCTGTATCTGAACCGGGTGATAGGAGGCATTATCCATGACTATTACAGAAGGCTCTGATAGGCTGGACAAAAGCACGTTCTGAAACCACTCTTTAAATGTAGTGGTATTCATTTCCTTATGGTAGTCATTTGTGGTTTTTGATTGGAATGTCAGTAATGCGCAAAACGACAACAGACAACTGTTTTAGAGTCCAAAATGGCGGCCCATAACGCCATTTGGGGTTACCATTTTCAACCTAAATATGAAAATGCTACTTTGTTTCGCACATTCGGTTTGGTTGTAGTTTTATTTTAATATTTAATAAAAGTTATCTTATAGCCCGTTTTTCCCCGTGTTGGTCCGGGCTCCTTTGTAGAATAGACCATCTGCCTTCCTTGCCAAGTTGTAAAAGGCGAGCATAGGCTAACCGTGACATCTGACTAGGTGGTAGAATTTAGCAGCGGCTCGCCTGGATTGGTACCACCGCCTTCCTATTTCTACCGCCATAATGTCAGCGCTTGGCATTGATTTGTTCCGGTTCAGAGGATAAGGTAGGCTTACTTTTGCTCGGGGCCTAATATCCCATCCTCAGGTTTTCGCCATTACCTTCTTTGATGTCTGTAGGCGGCGTGAATTTCTTACCAACAGGAAATCCGTGTGCTTGTTTGCCTTCCAATATTATATTTTTGTGTGTAATTGTGCTTTTTTAGTTAAGTAGCCTTTTTAGTTGCACAGGTGCAAAAATAAATGGCGCTATATTGTTGTTATTATTATTATTATACAAATATAAAGCGCTGACATAACCTTGTAATAGCGCAGTTTATATTTAAAAAAATATTGTTTACCAAGTTATTTGACACTCAGTTTGGCACAATATTATAACATTAATTGATTATTGATATAATAATGTTGTTTTAATGCTCATCAATTGTTAAAACGGTAAACAACCAGCAATAATATTTTTATCGTAACTGCAACGCCATTACAAAGTTACGTCGTCAGTTCAATCACAATGTGTCAGGAACGCATTCTCTGAATGGCCATAAATTAAGAAATTGATAAACTTTAAAGTATTTCAGAAACGTAAAGCTCAGAAATGATTTCATTGTAGTCTTTTCACAAACAAATATTAGTGTTTTGGAGTTACATTCTCTTTACATACACAAAGATAAATGAAGGTTGCATAATGCAAGTCATGCCCTAAGCTTGTGATATGTTATTTGCAAGTTGATAATTTTTTCTTGACAAAGTAATATTTAAATTTTTCTTACACACATAAGGTTAAATATTTATATATAATTAAAGTTTTCTCTTTACATTACAATTCCAATTTAAATATATTAACATAAACACATATAAAATATTTTGGTAAATTATTTATTTATAAAGTAGTCAATTCAAATTAATAAGAATTACATATCCTCATTACCAAATCGCTTGCAATAGGTATTTAGTGCCAAATGCCACAATTAATAATAGGTCCAAGGACTATAGTTTATGAAGTTAACTTCTTAATTTAATCATTCAAATTTTTTTAACAATAGTTAAAAAAGTTGGCTAAGTTAACAATTACACACAATTATAAGTATGTGATATATATTTTGAGTTCACATCAATTTAAATTGACAATAACTTGTGCTTTTAAAGTATATATCCACATGACATAAATTTAAAGGATATTGTATAACTTGTGTTTGTTGTTTATCAGTAACTTAAGTAAACATAAAAATGTAAATAGTATAGAACAGAAGTCATAGTTCAATTCACACATGAGACTTGTAGCAAAACACTAGTCACTTACAAGTTGTAAGCTGTATACGTCGGTAAACGTTGCATAATATGAATACAAGCTAAGAATGTTAATTAAAAACATTAGTTACGTTTGAGGTTATGTAGTATTCAATAGAGCCTTACCTCTTTAGGCTGATTAAGTTCCAGATTTTCTAAGAGCTTGTTCAAATGCTCACAAGTCACTCCTTTATCCATATCGAGGAATATAAACTTACAGTAGCAGGAAAACGTAAATAAGGATAGTAATTTATTAAATCACTGTAGTCATGTAAACAAACATTGCTTAGATGGTAGTAAGTTGAAAGATATAAAAAGATACACATAAAAAAGATAAATAATGTTTAGGCAAGGAATACATTTCAGGTAAAGCTGATAATTTAATTAAAGTTTACAGAAATTTCCTTCAACACAAAACGTTCCGTGACGAGCGAAAAGTCAGACGGAAGAAATACAGATAAAAAGTATTCTATGTTGACTTTGACAGATAGTGTAAAATAGATGTAAATAGGTACATATAAAACAGATAGAAAAAATCATTGACCTCTAAGCTCTATTAGTAATATTGTGTCTCTAAGTATAGAAAAATGATGGAAAAATGGGAGTTTTGGCGCCACCGAGAGAAAAGATGGTCGAAGTTTTTTCATAATTATTGAATTTCGTGTTGATATTGAGTGACATTAGTCAATTGTGGTGGCATTTTGTGCAATTTTGTTCAGTGAAAGTGCACAAATGAAATAATCATGCAGAATTTAGCGTATCGTGTATTTCATCGTTGCCGCCAAATCTCATTACACGAGCTTGAGTAATGAGGCCGTCGCTTTATCCAAGAACCTGACATGACTTACTGACGACTTATGACTGATGCCTAATTATAATTGATTAAAATTGATATCAAATTTGATGCAAATTTTTACTTGACTAATGGCAAAATTCTAACATTTAGGCCAAAACCTAAAGATAGAAAGAAGACAGAAAAAATGGAAAACGTTACAAGAAAACATTAGGTATGTACTTTTACAGCTAATTTAAAATGTTCCACAACAGAGGCACTTCCAGCTTATTTTCAATATTCAAAACGAGACTGGATCTCAAAAAACAAGTATTTTACTTTTATCTTCGATTTGTGTGCTTTCTAAATTTGCTGCCTGTCTATGTTAGTTAGAATTCAGCTGTTGTATTTTAAGGTATTTCCCCTGAGACCTAAGGACTTAGGCTTTACCCACCATTTACGATTTAAATAATTCCGTACGGAAAAATCGATAACCATCCAATTTCGAACGCAATAAATCCATCAATCAATGTAACAAAGACATTACTAATTTTCATTACAAGATTTGTGTGGATTTCTTAGAATAATAACGTTATTATTCTAAGGTGGATTTATTATATAATTAAAATTTAGTTAGATTTTGAACCATACGAACTAAAGTGTCCGACCCTAATATTATTAAGTAAAATAAAAATAACATTAATACTTTGCCTAACTCTAGTAAAATAATAATCCCAGGGTTAGACAATATAAAAGAAAACTTTTTTTTCTAATTTTCTAATAAAAACACTTTTGGCCAGTATTGGCTTATCGCTTGGTCGGCAATAGGCTTGCCATAAATTACATATCATGTCTAAGGAGGTAGCGAATCAAGCTACATATCACCTCAGACCAACGAAAAATTATAGAGGGAGCAATATGCTCGCAAAAATGAAGCACCTCACCTCACCTCATTAGTCAATCTCCGCGAATAGACACATAACAATAGTTATATGAATATTATTAAAGTGCACAATAGGAACAACGAA
>NJDC01000359.1:0-27670 GCA_002245475.1 Calephelis virginiensis | reverse complement strand
CCAAAACTTTTTTTTCTAATTTTCTAATAAAATTTTGGCCAGTATTGGCTTATCGCCTGGTCGGCAATAGGCTTGTCATAAATTACATAGCATGTCTAAGGGGGCAGTGAATCAAGCTACACATCACCTCAGACCAACGTAAAATTATAGAGGGATCAATATGCTCACAAAAATGAAGCACCTCACCTCACGGCACCTCATTAGTCAATCTTCGCGAATAGACACATAACAATAGTTATATGAATATTATTAAATTGCACAATAGGAACAACAAATTGAATGAAAATAAGAAATGCACAAATTTTAACTATAGAAATATATTTTGTTTACTAAAACATTGTACCGGTCCGGCAAGCCTCTCTCTCGTTCGGTGACTCATCGTAACAGACATAAGCGGGTGTTACACTTTTTCAAGATTGACTCCGAGCCTCAACCTAATTTAAGACGTTGTCACGTCAAAAACATTTAATATATAGTTATCTTTAAAATACATTTGGATTTCCGAAGTTTGACGAATATAGCCGAATCGTATAATTTAAATAGTACTACTACACTTGCGACGCGTCTATATAACCTTAAAAACTACCATCAGATTGGTACGGTCTTATGCTTACTAGTAGTGCAAACTTTTTCGAGGATTAGACCTATTTCAAGGATTAGACACATATTTGTTATGACAAAAGATTTGCCATCTGGTTTACTTCGACACAATCAGATGTAATTCAAACTAAGGCTCAAATTTAATAAAAAACAGCTGATCCCAATTTTTAAAATATATTTCAAAGCACATAATTATTGTTTATTCCTTTTAAATATTTATGAAGATTTGTTGCAGTTGGTACTCATATTAAATAATTAATTAGACGTCGATGATTCCCAGAAATATACTGCTTGTTTACTTTTGTAATGTAAGGATCTAGTGTAAGCTCTGTCTTTTTCTAGGTTCGGTAAATATCAATAAATATTTTTTAGTGTTTTTTTTCAGTTTATTACTTTCAGTCACCTAAAATTCACTAGATCTAGTGAAAAAAATCAGTAATGTGGCAACTTTTTCTTGAGCTCAATGCTCTTTTCTTTCTTAATTTCTTTAGGTTTTGGCCTTCATGTTAGTATTTTGCCATAAGTCAAGTAGAAATTTGGATCAAATTTTAAATCAATTTTAATTAATTATAATTAGTCATCAGTCATAAGTCGTCAGCAAGTCCTGTCAGGCTCTTGCGGCTCTTGGGTAAATACACGATACGCTAATTTCTTCATGATTAATTCATTTGTGCACTTTCACTGAACAAAATTGTACAAAATGCCATAAAAATTTACTAATGTCACTCAATTTCAACACGAAATTCAATAATTTTGAAAAAACTTCGACCGTCTCTTCTTTCGATGGCGCCAAAACCAGGTCAATTTATCCCTTGTCAGTTGTCACATGTCAATTGTAAGTTGTCACTTGTCAAATGACTTGTCAATTTGTATTTGAAGTTTGAAGCTTGGACCTTAAGAATTTTATTATTTTTACTAAAATTAAATCATTGGTCTGTGATTAAATCCAGCTTCTAGTTCTTTTGTAATTTGATATTACGCACATAATGCTTTAATACCATGGCACATAAATACTAAACAGAGAAAAAGCTACGATAAAAGTTAAGGGGTCTATTTTCATTAACATTTCAATTATTTGAAAATGACTTCGGCATCATCCAGCAGCGCCAGATCCTTATTTGCCGAATCAAAGCAAAGATTGGCTGAAAGGGTACAAGTCAACATGAATAATATAGCATCTCTTACACGGCAAATACAACGAGGATCTAAGTCAAATGAGGTAAGTTTTTACCTTTACCTTTTATCCTACCATTTCTTACAAAGACATTCATTTTTTTTCGAAATGTCTACTGTTGTTTACTTCTAACGACTTTTACTATTTTTATTTTAGCACTTGCCCTGTGCTTGGGATAAATTTTCTATAAATTTTAAAGAAAGAAAAAATTGTCTGAGGCGAAATTGTTTCTTTCTTTAAAATTTATAGAAGACTTTTACTATGTCACCGGGCTAGTGGGCGAGCAGAGTGCTCAGTCAGAGATAGAATTATGGGTGGGGCATGGGACCCCCCCTCCCTAAGGGTGTCTCCTGTGAGACCGTACCTCGGCTTAGGGTGCGATCTTGGTTTGTGTTGGAAGAGGACATCGAGACATTCATTAAAAAAATGAATTTATTTTAAATACCGGTCGCGTTGTGTAACATTACATTAAATAAATATTACTTTGATATATATCAATTTTGTATTTTAACATTAGATTACTAGGTCCTTTGAGTGCAATGTTAAGTTTCGATATTTTTGTTTGAAAAAATGTTATTGTTTTCAGCTTTTATCCAAAGCAGCTAGAGAAATGGCAGTGACAGAGAATCTCATGGAAGGTAGTGAGGAGAATTTAAAGAAGATGCAACTGATAGCGGTACACATGGGTTACCAATTTGAAAACATACACAAGTCGGCTCAAATGTTAACTGAAATTAATGAACAAGTTTCAAGTATGCAAAGGTGAATTCAGCATACACAAGAAGAATTGATAGCAAGGAATATGGGTCCTTTGGGAGTGCTCTACATACACATAAACGTAATGAATCTGGAGTGTTATAAAAATATTTGTCTTGTGTTTTGAAAATCCAGAGTAATTTGCATCTTGCAGTGTTGTTAATATGGAAATTAATAATGATGTCCCACAACTTCAGGATCACCTAATCAAATAGTGTATTCTGATATGTATTAAAATTTTGAATAAATTTGTTTTTAAGTTTAAATATTGCTACTGTGGTCAGCAGTCCAGCATCGGACCACTTCTTGAGGTCTCAGGTTCGATCCCTGGCCATCAAAAAATAGAAAATGTATATTATCAATTCTCTGATAAAAATAATGTTAATAATAATAATATAAATAATTGTTGCAACCAGGGCACCTACAACTTCCGAAGATACCAAGTCCCGCAATGTGATAAGCTTGCCACCTATCACATTGCAGGACTTAATGTCATGTCATGGGTGACCTGGTTGTGTCTCTGCCTACACCTTTGGGGATATGGGCGTGAAGATACTTTTTAATTAAAATTTTCATTTGCTTTTGTGACCAATATACCAATAAACTTAATTTAGGATTTTAAATAGAAAAAAATAATAGAATTTTAACTCAAAAGACATGTTTAATTTTTTTAAATATAATTTGTAGAATAAGTATTCGTTAGCTAAAAAATATTTTAGAAAAAAATGAAATAAAATATTCTGTAATATTTCTTATTATTATACTCTTAAGTCAATGTGCAAATGTTTTCTAGCTGTTGCAGTTAATTTTTTATAATAAATAGCTAGTTACATATGCAAATATTAAAACTGTATTAAAGTTGTTAGTATTTTTAAAATATTTGATATTTTCCATCGTCGGTGCTTGGTAAAACTTCCAAATATTCATATTTTTAAAGAAAGAAACACTTGTACTGTTTTACTTATCACTTATAATTTATTACTTTGTAATTAGTAGCCTACTGGTTTCGCTTATACAGCATCGTACACACAAAAACAAGTAGTAAAACAGTACAAGTGTTTCTTTCTTTAAAAATATGAGTATTTTTAAAAATAATTGTTGCATAAGTTAGGAGGTGTCCATAAATTACGTGGGGTGTTTTTTTACATTTTCTGACCCTCCCTCCCCCCTGGTGAGATGTCGTGAGATTTTATTCAACCCCCTCCTCCACAATCCCACGTGAGATTTTTTAAAATGTGGGTTTCTTATTTAAACATATTGGATTGTTACAGCAAAGGCTTTAAGGCTCAAGATAGACTATTGGAACCAACATGCCCGTATGATTTTCAGTAAAATCATCTGCTCCTTCAACTTGATCTAGCCACTCTAAACCGATAGCTCTTGGGCACAGAAACTTATTAGCTCGTCTTGTGACAATCTCGCCTGTGCTCTGTAGCTCTTGTTATAGATGCAAAGTAAAAACCGCATTTACTGCACCATCTTTTCTCTAAATTATCACATACACTTGGGCAATAGCGATTATAAGGCGTGTTGATGAAGCGGTTGAATCGGAAGGCAGTGTTGTATTAGAAATGAAGCAAATGACTTTCCGTATGCTCTTTAAAGTCCGGAATGTTCAAATGTCTATCAACCCCTGCGTTGGTCCGGGCTTCTTTGCAGAATAGACCATCTGCTTTCGTGCCAGGCAGCGTGTAAAAGGCGAACATAGGCTTTGGTATTGGCACCTCCGCCTTGCCGTTGACGTGTTCCGGTTTGGAGGATAAGGTACGCTTACTTTTACACGAGGCTTAACCTCCCAACGTCAGGTTGGCAACGCACTATTACCACTTTTGGTGTCTGTAGGCGGCGTGAGCTTTTTTACCATCAGGAAATCCTTGTTTGCCTTCCAATAACTTAAAAAAACCCAAGTGATAGAGTATGGCGGTGGCAGAAAACGGTCGTGCAGAATCATATGCAGATTACTCCAGCGTGGGCTGCAGCACTTCTAGTATATTACAACTAAATTAAGTAAATTGAGCTATTTGGTATAAAGCAAATACGGTGGTTTGACGGTCAGTAGATGTATAAAGTCGAGGTTTGAATTAAATTATTTTCTTTTGAAAGAATTAGTGAATGATCTTCATTGTATTACGATTACGCTTAAGATTAAATCTTAAGCATGTACAGTTTGGATGAAATGGACCAAAATAGCATATTTTTTTTTATGATTGAAGCAAAAACAATTGCGTGATATTTGCCAAGACCCCCCCTCTCTCCAACATAAGATTAGGTAAGTTTTGAATCGACCCCCTCCCCCTCTTAAACATCTCACGTAATGTCATGTAGTCATGATGGTGTGTGCGAAAGCAGTGTCATCTATTTTATTTAAAATTATTGTAATACCTGCCCAAATCTTAGAAGTTCAAAAACGATTGGCCTAAAGATTTCTCGTTAAATTTTTAGTAATAAGGAGTAAGTCTTTTTTTTTCTTTTGAAAAATTATGTTTGGTGCATACTATAATAGAAATAGTTGCACTTTAAAATTGCTGCTAGTTATTGCCATATAATTTTTGAAGGCGCCTTTTTTTCAGTGTAAATTAAATATTATTTGACAGTTCTGTGACGTTAAAACATTAGCTATTTTACAGTATTCCTTTTAAACTATTCCTTTATGGACAGTTACTTTAAGCTTTGCTATTTTACATGAAATCGGTAACCACAAATTTCGGTATTATTGGCTTCTCTTCTCCCGTACTTGACATTGACTAAATAAGTCGTGAAAAACGATTGAAAGCCATATTTATAAAAGAAGAAGAAGAAGATTTCTCTTCGCAGGAGTTTTCATCAGATGATTAGGTACATAAAACTTTATAATTTCTGAGATGATTTAATTTCATCATTAGACTGACTCTTTGGCTTAAGCTACTTTTCACTACGTGTCCCAAGTCCACTTGTTTTCTTTTAAACATTTTCTACATACTCGGGTTAGTGAGATTGTAGGTGTATCAATAATTGTCAGGCCTATTGAAATGGGACACTGTGACAAAGTAATTTGTCATCTTGTCATCGCGAAGGTGATTATTTTGTATTTTCTGTCATTGATTGTTGAAAAAAAATATGGTCATGTGAATCTAATAGCATTATAATTTTATATTTAAAAAAAATATAAAAAAGACTCGTAGCGCTGCACATAGCGGCCTGAAAACTGAGAAGTGGAAACTCCAATGAAGACGAGCATACCTATAGAATTTGAAAATTATAAAAAATGAGTAGGTACCTAGCTAAATATTCGTTAAAAATATTTTACAAGATTGTCACATAGTTAGGTACTTACATTTTTTAAAACAGGTATCATACGTACATTTAACGAACAAATACTTTTTACTTACATGAATATCGGATCCTTGCCGAACTTCCAAGATTTATTCATATTTATAACTCTTCATTCCAACACGCCGGTTTTGGAGACTCTTAACACCATCCTCGGATAAATACTTTTTTTTTAAATCGTCTGTGGTCTAGCGGTCTGGTTTTGGACTTGGCTCCATGAGGTCAATGAACGTGCAACCAATAGAAAATGTTTTTTTTTAAATTTCTAATAAAAAAATACGGTGCTCGGGACTGGATATGTGCCCGGTTGGCGATAGACTTGCCACGTATCACATAGAAGGACTTGGTGTTTTGCGTGGTCGTAACTCTTTTTAACTGTTTAGGGATGTGGGCTTGAAGATACTTTAAATGCCTTCAATCTAATTTGTAGCAAATAGGTCAATACAAAATGTATAATTATAATATTCAAACTATAAATCGTCGTCTTTTTATTAATACACTACACTTTGGTTTCAAGCTAAGAACTCAAGAATACAGAAAATTATGTTGAAATTGACCTTGCCGACCTGAACGAAAGGAATTGAACGAAACCCATAAAAAAGTTTGGAAAAAATATTTAATTTACTTCAAACATTTTACTGCGACGAATTCAGGAATGAAATTGAACCTTGAACTGCTTTGTAACTAAAGGATTGTGGATTTTTTGCACAACAAAGGTCTGTATTAAGATTTTAAATCTTATAAATATAGTTATAGAGTTCGTTTCTAATATTTATAGGTATTCGTGTTATAAGGGTTTGTAGTACAATGCGTTTTATATTGACCTTTCAGTAGATTTCACTTTATTCACCTGCAACATTTCAAGAATAATGTTTGCATATATAAAATTCCACACGCTAAGTCGAGTAGTGCTAGTTCGACGTCCTAGACTAAGAACTCGCAGGGCGGTTTTTACCCACGTAAGCGGCGGTAGCGGAACTGCGGTTTTATTTCAAAACTCACGAGACCGGTAATTTGTGCGGTCACAAAGCCATTGCGGTTGAAAACATCATCCGCAAATTTGTATGACTCTACGGACTGGCGACCGATACGATGCCGCAGGAACCGCAAACAACAGCGGAAGCTAAGGGTGTTAGACGCGTCGTGAAATGTGCACTTACGTGTTATAATGTATAAAAACTACATTCAACAGAACCTGAGGGCCTATAGCCGCCGCAGGCGCGGGTTAAAACCGCTCCGTGAGTTCTTAGGCTTAAAATACTGCGCTTTCGTCCCCATTTTAATGTTAAGTGAAAAAGTCTGTCTGTCCGCTGAACAGGTTCTTATGAAATTTGATATTCATAAAGCTTACCCGAGTAAAAACTTAAGCTACTTTTTAAAAAGTCAACCCACAATAAGACTGTTATTAGGTAAGTATTAGAGGTGCACATTTTTAAGAAAATTGTAACTATTCTACGCTGGCAAAGTCGCGGATAAACTTAGTAGTTTTAAGTTAAGAATTCAAAATAACAGATTTGATTTCCATTGACTGAATTTGTATCATGACATGCGTATTCTAATGGCTTTTTAATTAAAGGTTTCGACTACTGTTTTCACTCCAAACAGATTTGTGTCACGACTCATGTTTCTGTCGGTCTCTGTTTATTGTACACTAGCTGTTTGCCCACGACTTGGCCACATATAGTCCGGTGAAGTTGTAAAAACCGCGAGGTTAGCAACTTATTAGCCATTTAAAAAAAAGACTTTGTCAGCGGAGGGTAGTTACGAATTTCATACACGCTTACATCTCCTATTATGATCCTCTTTTATGATTACACACAAATAGTGTATAGGAGTTCGCCTGTTCATGTCCAAGGTGCAGGTCGCTCAATTTCACGGAGACAAAATACTTAAAAAAAAGACTGCACTACGGAATACTACGGAATATCGAAGTTTGAAATGTCGATGTACTGTATTCATAATGTTCATCAGTGCGATGTACGTTAGTTCGACAGTACGGTATGACGAAATGTTGTATTGAGAGTGTTCATAAAATCGACGTACGGAAATTCGAAAGATCGCTACGTAGAAGTACTGAACTTCGAACGTTTGATTTCGATTTAGGTACACCGGGCAGAATTGTTTAGAGCCAATGGTAATGGTATTATATGCGGTAGCAAGAAGTATACCTTAAAATAACTTAAAGTAATTTAAACTTAGCTCGAATAGAATTAAGGTTATAAAAATACTTTCACAAGGAAAATTAAGTTTTTAACAGGGATGCCTTGAATGACTCCAAATTGAGATGAGGTTATAAGCAGGCCTTCTGCTCCAAGTGTTGCCATATTTTGTAATCCAACGGATTCGAGTCTGGACTGGACTAAGAAAAAAAGAACTATTGATATAGGTAAGAATAGTAATTACACACAAATAGTTTTTTTTCGAAATGACTACTGTTGTGTACGTCTAAAGACTTTTACAACGTCACCGGGCTAGTGGGCGAGCAGAGTGCTCAGCGAGAGATTGAAATATGGGTGGGGCCTGCGTGTCTCTCGTTCGTATGCTTCGTTCGGAAGCAGGCCCTTTTCCCAAGTGCTAACTTGCTAACTCAATTCCAATAAGGTGCACTCCGTTTCATGCAGGCAGTTTTAAAGATACTCAAAAATAAGTATAGTAACACACTAGGAAAATTAAAAGCCATGTCTGCCTATTTCCCTCGAACTTGCTAACTTATCTCCACCAAGGTGCACCTCGCTCTATTTCGTGGAGGTAGCTTTAAAAATAGGTATTAAAAATAACTATAGTAACACACTAGGAAAATCCAAAATCTTTATTGCCTATTTCCCTCAAAATTTATAAGCCAAGTCCATCAACGTGCAGCTCGCTCGATTTCATTTATATGATTTTAATAATCATAATATAATATTTTTTCTCCCTCAAACTTGCTAACTTAACTCCACCGAGGTGTAGCTCGCTCCATTTCACGGATGTAGTTTTAAAAATACTCAAAAACAACTATTGTAACAAAGTAGGGAAATCAAAGTTTATTTCTGCCTATTTCTCTCATACTTGCTTACTCAACTCCACTAAAGGTGCTGCTCGCGCGATTTAAGGGGAGGTTGCTTTAAAAATACTCAAATATAATTATTATAGTAACACACTAGGAAAATTAAAAGTCATTTTTGTCCATTTCCCTTAAACTTCCTGAACTTCAACGAGGAGATCAAAGACAGTCTTTAAAAGTAAACAGGGTAACGTAGCCACATAGTCGTGCCCACATTGTCATTGTATCAATTGCCCGCTCCAATTCTTGCACTTTCGTTTTTTTCTGCGACATCCACTATTATTGTATTGGGCACGAGGTTATGCAACCGCTACCTTTAGAAGTTTTGATATAATTTTTACTGCTTTGTACCGAAACAAAGATAATTCATCTTTTCGGATACTTTCAACTCGATTCTTAACTTTATATCGTAGTATATAAAGTACAAATTAAGTTGGACAAAGGTAATAAGCGTAAAATAAAGTTTGTGGAACAATTTGATCGTGACTACAGAAGCGACTGGGCTCCGGTTGCGTAATTTTAAGTTATAATTAACCCACGTTTGAAAGTGCAAAATTATTGAGTTCTATAAGTGGTGGGTGTTGTTACATTTATGTAAAGATATAAGAGCATAAAACTGTACCCTCCTGTAATTGCAAAGAAGACTCGATGGACTACTTATGTAAAATATTTATATCTTATCTACTCGTATCTTGAATATAAAATTCTCATGTCAAAATGTTCGTTGCCATGCAAATGGCTTGACCGATTCTTATGAAATTTTGTGAGCATATTGATTGTAGGTCTGAGAATCGACCAACATATATGTATTTTTAATACCCCTAAGTGATAAGGGTGACTCGTCCCATTTTTTTTACTAAAATCACATTAAAAATATAGCAGAACAACGTCTGCCGGGTCAGCTAGTATATGTATAAAAATTAGTCAAGTCCGACGCTAGTCACAGTTGCGATCTGTTTACAAATAAAAATTACACTGTGGAGCTGTCATTGTGGAGATATTTTTTTAATAGCACTGGACAACGAAAAAGCACATGGCTCTCCAGATGGTAAAAGACAGCCATCTCCTATAGACAATATAGATGAGAGATTTTACTGCTATGTGGCCGGGATATTAGGCCTGTTGCGCAAGTCTACTGGCTACCCTACCCTGCGAACCGGAACTTGATTATAGCGGATGATATGATATGATTTGGATTATAGCGGTAGCAATAGGTAAGGCTGTGAATTCCTACCCGGGCAAGTTACTACACAGAACTACCAGCAGTGGTATAGGTGAGTGTATACTTAAAATAAGTTTTCAACAAGAAACATATTTTTGCGACGAGGTTTTATTCTACTTCCAGCAGAAGCCTTGGGAAGTACTACT
This sequence comes from Calephelis virginiensis, assembly GCA_002245475.1. Lineage (NCBI taxonomy): Eukaryota > Metazoa > Arthropoda > Insecta > Lepidoptera > Riodinidae > Calephelis > Calephelis virginiensis. The sequence goes on along the minus strand of NJDC01000359.1, from coordinate 17,420 downwards.
CAAGATTAACCAAATAAGCCCTAAGAAGATGGAATAATATTGGGAATATTAAGGGTTCCTCTGGCCACCTTCTGTTTTTATTATTAGATCAGCTCCATGTCTTAGTAAATTTGCATCGTCATCTTATTTACACACATGCAATATTTCAGCTCAATCAAAATGGCATTCGGACACACAATGCAAGTGAAATTAAAGTTTGCATTATTACAAAGTAGAAAATTCATGTCAGTTACTATATTATAACTCAATATAAGAACAGCTTTAACTTTGTATAAAGTCACATAAGGATCGTCACGCCCATATCGCCGAGTAGTTAGGCAGAGGCACAACCAAGGCACCCTCGACTAGCCGAAGAAACTAAGTCCCACAATGTGTTAGGTGGCAAGCCTATCGTTAACCGGGTACATATCCAATCCCGAGCAACATTTTTTTATTAGAAAATTGGAAAAACCACGTTCTTTTGTTGCCCGACCTGGGAGTCCAACCTGGAATCTCGTGCAGTCAAGTCATTTACCTGGACTGCTAGGCCACAGAGACGATTACGAGCAGTGCGGAAGTTTCCTAAATAAAAAATAATGTTTAGCAGTCTATAAAAGGCTTCAATAAAGATTATAATCTCTGCAAAGCTTGTAACCATTTTTGGTCCACTTTCCGCAATAAGGACCAAATCCAGATGGAATTTAAAAAATTAAGCGCAGTGAAACTGCAAAAATTAGCCCAATGTCATTATTGTGATTCAGTATCTTTTTAGTGACGATCATTGAGTAAAGTGTACATCAAATAGCTGTCAAATGACGTATTTTATATATGCTATCTCCTGTGACCAACAGAAATTCAAGGGAGATAGCAAATACAAAACACGTCATTTGACAGCAATTTGGTGTACACTTTACCCAGTGATTTAAAAAGATACTGCCTCGCCGCTCGCGATTTGATTGTTTTGTTCGTAAGGTATCTAATGATTTTGAAATGGTCCCAAATAAATTTTATCGACATCCGACAAGTCATCATGACAATGTTGTCGAGTTACATGGAAATGTATGCATTGTTAAGTATAACCCAAAAACATATAGTTGAATCTTGATCAAACTTATGTGGGACCATATTGAGACTTACATTCTAAAAAGAGAATAATTAAAATATGTTCCTTATTGGCTAAGTAACTACATAAAAACTTCCAAAAAAGCATTCAGTCCAATTGATAACCACCTCGTTTTGGTGTCGGTTGATTAGAAAATATGCTTATTCGTTAATGGGTTGGTTCCTTATAAAAAAATGTGAATACTGTAATTATTTCCACGGCCTATATCCCCGAATAGGTAGGCAGAGACACAATCAGGGCACCAAGGACTAGCTGAAGATACTGAGTCCCACAATGTGATAGGTGGCAAGCGTACCGCCAACCGGACACAAATCCGATCCCAGGGAATTTTTTTTTGTAAGAAAATTGAAAATACACATTTTCTAAATTTTTTACTGTCGAACCGGGACCTCAAGAAGTCATTCCGACGCTGGACCACTACACCACACAAGCGACACGAGGCTTATAAGGTTTATAAGGTTTTGAAATTGTCATAAGCTTTTGGTTTTATTTATTATTTTTGTAAACCCCACTATATCAAGCTAAACAGTTTCAGGCTTATTCATAAACGTTGTTTAACTTTTAATCACCAATTTAAATAATGTTTAAAAAAATGATTATTCATAAACGCTATTTCGAGTTAATCATTTGTTTAAATATACTCTTAAACAGCTGTCACTTTAATCAACAAAATGGCGGACTAAATTTCAAACAGCTGATTTTATGTGCAATGACAAAATGCAACAAATAGTCATTTAATATGGCTTATTTGTGTATTCTTATGAATTTTCTATAATATACGAATTGAAATATTTTGATTTCGTTGAAGTTTGGACAAATTTGGACGGGATATGTTGGATTTTGGAACAATATAGGACTATAATAATGTTTTATTATGAAGATAGATAATGACTCATATGAAGAAACGAATAGTTTTCCAGAGCATTTTTTTATAATATTAGAAGCAGAAAAGTAGACAGATTTTCTGATGGTGAGAATTTCACGCCGCCTAGAGACACCAAAGGTGGCAATGGTGAGTTTCCAACCTGAGGCCGGGGTGTTAAGCCCCGAGCAACAGTAAGTTTACCCGCTACTTTAGTCTACTAACCGGAGCAATTCAACAGCAAGCGCTGACGTTAAGGCGGCAGGAATAGGTAAGGCGGTGGTACCAATCCGGGTGAGTCGCTGCGAAACTCACCTCCTAGTCAGTTGTCACGGTGCTAGTGACGGTAAGCCTATGCTTGCTTTTTACGCGCTGTCTAACAGGAAGGTAGATGGTTTATTCTACAAAGGAACTCAAACCAACACAGGGGAAAATATTACAGAAATGTCATCATTTTAAACTTAGCTTAGTATTTCAACAACAGTTCAAATGTTTTGTGACTATGTTGCATCAACTTTTATTTACTCTAATAAATTTAATTTAGTACAATACTAGTAGTACTGAACTTTTACATCACATTGTTTAAAAAACGCCAACAAGTTACATAGCCCAGGTCCAGCATATTAGCAGGTAGATAGTTATAGACAAGGAATATAAATACTCTTTAGCAAAAGGTCATAGACGTCCGACACTGTATTCAGAAACAACATGGAAACCAAAGATAATATAATCACTATGGAAACAACGATGTTGACTACGGATGACAATTGTTTAATTCACTTTTAGTAAAAGAAATACGCGTACAGCCACATTTTAACCAAAACCTACCAAGTTAAACAGTATTTAACTAAGCATTGTCAAAATGTACTTTATGAATAACAAATATTAAAACAATGTTTAAGGCTTAATCAAATTATTAGTTAAGCAATGTTTAGGAGGTTATTTAACTACTTTTTATGAATAAGGCAGAGTGATACTAAAACGTAACTTTGTAGGAAGCTTGTATAGAAGCAATAAGGTAACATCATATTATGTGTACCTACTGTAGCCGTAGGCATTATCGAATATTCTCTGAAATATTAAAGTATTCGTATTTTTTCCAGAAAGTGATGAGCTCAAAGTATTATAGTATTTTTATTTTTTTTAGCACTTGCCCTGTGCTTGGGATAGATTTCTATAAATTTTAAAGAAAGAAAAAACTTGAATCCTCAGTAGCTCAATTGGTTAGAGCATTCGTCGGCTTGAGACAAAAGGTTACGGGTTCAAATCCTGTCTGGGGCGATATTATAGTATTGTTGTATTATAGTACGTTGACAAATGTCTCGGTAGCTTGGGCGATTTTTGTTTTTGTTTCCGTAGCTGAGGCGTTGCAAAACCGTGTTAAAATACCTTTTTTTCATTCTCCACATCTGTATAGATACTAATTTATTTATATACAAGAAGAAATCAGGTCTGCTCGTACGACATTTTTTATGGCCAATTTGGAAACTTCAATTTCTGAATATCAGGAGTTTTTTAGATACACTATATTGTGATGTTACAGTAGCATTCTTATGCTGCATGAAGTCAGTGGAGATTATGGAACTAAACTTTCTGACCTAAATAAATTCAAGGAAAATATTTTATCTTACCTTAAAGATAATAACATACTAGCTTTGTGTTCAATGGCGGCCTGATAAAATCATTGAATTACCATATGCAATGTATAATTGTATATAGCGTGTATTATACACTAGTGATTTCTTGCGGATTGTCCCTGTAGATGACTCTTTATTTTATAGGGTATGCAGGTAAGCGGATGATATGAAGTACGGTGCACTTGATACACTTCAATAAGCAAAGATGCGTTGTCAACTCGAAGCTAGGCTGTTAAGCTTCTTGTGTGAGTAAGTTTAGCGTCTACCGGAACAGGACATTAGCCAATACTGACGTTATGGTAAAAGGAAAAAGTGAAAGTAAAGTAGAAGGTTTCGTCATTGATCTCTACCAGGGAGTTTTGCTGCTATTGAGAAAAAACAGTAGCAATTACTAAGGTACACTTGATACACTTCAATAAGTAAAATTGCGTTGCCAATTTGGAGCTGGGGTGTAAGAAAGTTTAAAGGCTACCCGAATCTCGAGACCGGCATAGAACATAGGCGAATACTGATATAATTGCACCAGGAAAAATTAAAAGTAAAGTTGGTAGTTTCATCATAAACCTTTATCAGGGGGCTTTGCCGCCATCGAGAGAAAATGTAGTCGCAGTTCTTTCGTAATGATTGAATTTTATGTATATTTAAATAACTATAATATTTATTGTCTCAGACAGTGTTACAAAACATTAGGTTAGCCTCTGGCTTCTATACTAGTTATAACTATTTTGTGGAAGCCAGTGCCCACTTTCCACTTTACATTTGTAGTCAATTAATGTATGTAGTAATTATTATTACTAATTATAACATAACATTTTTTTCTAAATTACAAGTATATTAAGGAACATTGGTCAATTTTGGTGCCATTTTGTAGAATTTTGTTTAGTTAAACTGCACAAGTGAAACATTCATGAAGAATTAGCGATTGCCTGCGTGGTTAATGGTCTTACAGGAACATTTAAGGATTAAAATTATCCTAGGTGTTAATCCAAGTAACCCTCTTTATGTGTACCAAATATTCATGAAAATTCACAATTAAATTCACGTTGGCTATGGGCTCACCAGCTATCACGTTGTGGGACTTGGACTTTTTGGCTAGTCCTGGGTGACCTGGTTGTGAACCTGTCAACATTTTCGGGGATATGGGCGGAAATATACTCCTTGCATCAGGTTGATTTCTCAGATTGCGCCTTTGTAGAGGTAGAGGCATCTTAATTTAAAATTAATGATAGAATATCCTCATTAACGAGCTACATTGAATATAAGTCCAAGCATTATTTACCCAGTTTAAATATATGTAGGTATTAGATAAATAATATGATATGAGGAAGTACTCATGAATAAATAACAACAATAAATATCCGTGAATATACGTTCATCTTTATCTTAAGATTGCACCGCAGTTACTTATGTCGATTATGTCATAGATTTTAATGACATTTATTATAATCAAGCCAACACTATATAACATTACAGTATACTAGCTGACCCGGCAGACGTTGTTCTGCTATATTTTTGATGTGATTTAAGTAAAAAAATTTGGGATGAGTCACCCTCATCACTTACGTGTATAAAAAATATATGTTGTCCGATTCTCAGACCTACTCAATATGCTCACAAAATTTCATGAGAATCGGTCAAGCCGTTTCGGAGGAGTTCAATCACGTATACTGTGACACAAGAATTTTATATATTTAATACTAGCAGTTTCACGCAGCTTCGTCTGCGTAACTTGGCGTCTACTGCGTTTGACCGCCTCATTGGTCGAGTGACTAGCGTACACTCCTAACGACATTGACCAACCGCGAGGCTCGGGTTCGATTCCCGACTGGGGCCGGCATTTGTGTGATGAACATTTAGATGTCTGCATTTCCGGGTCTGGGTGTATATTAAATATATTTTGGTATCTATTTAAGAATTTGACTAACACCCATAACACAAGCATATAATTTGCTTACTTTGGGGTTAGGATCAATTTGTGTGTCTTGTCCAGGTTATTTATTACTAGCTGCTATCTGCGGCTTCGCCCGCGTTTTCACAGAAACCCGATGTGCGATCGGGATTAAAAATAGCCTATATGTTAATCCAGGTCACAATCTATCTGTCTTCCAAATTTCAGACAAATCCGCTCAGCCATTCGAGCGTGAAACATACATACATACTTACAAACTTTCGCATTTATAATATTAATAGGAAGGATTTATTTACTGCATCGATTTTGTTGAAACAAAGCCTATGTCACTCAGGGATAATGTAGCATTCTAAACGTGAAAGATTTTTTGAAATCGGCCCAATAGTTTCGGAGCCTATTCATTTCAAACAAACAAACAAACAAACAAAAAATCAAACCTTTCCTCTTTATAATATTGGCATAGATATAGATTTAATAGCCGGGATTTAATATGTGCCCGGGTGGGGATAGGTTTGCCATCTATCACGTGTGGGACTTTAATGTCTTGGGCTAGTCGTTTGTGCAATGGTTGCATCTCTTACCACTTTGTGTAAAGTGCGGCAGTGTATCATTCCTGCCACTACAGTGCTTGCTATTGTCGTGTGTCATCCTGAAAAGTAGTGCAACCCGTAGACATGTGCATCAGGAGGGCTCTTGCCGACTTAACGTAGCTATGTCTGCAACATTGAGGATTTATCCAGTAGATAGACTTGCCATTTGTTAACTTTTTCATCTTCTCTAACTTTACTTAGTTACTCTTTTTTTATATTTGTAACATAATATGTCTTTGTTACTGCATTATTTTTAATATAGTTATTCATAGTGTAAGTTTATCATTTTGCCTCTGTGTCTACCGGTCCGTTGTTGGACTTGACTTCATTAGGTTCCGGGTTCGATTCCCGGTTTGGGAAACAAATAAAAAATGTGTAAATTTCTTCAGGATTTGATATGTGCCCGGTTGGCGATAACTTTGGCAAAGTTACTTGTATTGTACTCCTACCTGACTCTTCAGGGATATGAGCGTGAATATACCTTTTTTATCATTCCAACGAATAATAATTTTAAATTATATATTATTTCATGAAATATACATATTATGTCGCATGTATGTGTGTGAGACAATGCCTGCTTGCATAGACATAGTAGTATCTTCACGCTTATATCCCCGAAGAGTTAGGCAGAGGCACAACTATTCTAAATAAATAAATAAAATAAACAACCATAGCACCCACAACTAGCCGAAGACACTAGGCCCAACCTATCGCCAACTGGGCATATATCGTAACGTTTACATCGTATCGTAACCTTTTTTTTTAGATTATTGGAAAAACCCAATTTTCTTTTTGTTGCATTATTAAAAAATTTATATACATAATTTTATTACTTATTATTTCAATAGTATTTCATAAATCTATCATTTAATAAGAACCCAACAACAGTTTTGTTGTGTTATGATAGGTTTATATAATTTCTATGAAGCGGTATTGTTGGAGTATGATAATGTGTTTCCCAAGCTCCGTGGTGCCAGGAAGTTGGAAGTGGCGAAATATGTATGTAATGTGAGAGTTTAGCTATTATTTGTATCATATCCATACATTTTATAGACTGATTGTATAATAGGCACTTGTTGAATGGCATGCTATTAGCCTCGAATAACAATAGTTATTTTCTTTTTTTTTATTTTAATTCGTCTTTTTCGGGGACCGGTGAAGACCTTTTTTTTTGATGTTGCTAATCTCGCGATTTTTTGCATTTTCACCGAGCTTTGTGGGCTGAGAAGGTGGTGATCAGCCCGAGACATCATTATTTAAATGCATTGGACTGTTACCTACAACGCCAGCATCAAGGGTTATCTCCCGGAAGACCGTACCTCGACTTGGTGCTGCTTTCTGGTTACTGGGTGGACTTGATGGAGGAGTATTGGTGGCTCGTCGCTCGGCGTTAGGCGCCGGGCGCAAGAGAGGTCTTCGTCGGCGAGACTGGCGGCGACGGTGTAGTGTGATGTTGTTGTTTTGTGAGTTTGTCGTGTTCCGGTTTGGAGGAGGGAGTATAGCGTTTGCCGCGGTTATTGGGTCCGGAGGATCCGATAACACGTGGCGGGGTCTTTTATGATTTGGGGGCGCGTTCGCGGCCGGTATGTAGTCACACGCGGATGCTAACACCGGATTCGGGTGGGCAACCGTTTTTTCAAAGTAACGTTCCGATAGTTCTTTGAAATGCTGCGCTATCGTGGATAAATCGAGGTCGCGATGTAGGTCCTCGTTGCGAATGTACCACAGGGCACTCGTGGCAGTACGCATGAACCTATTCTGGACTACTTGTAACTTTTTGAGATGGGACGGGAAGGTATGCGCGAAGGCTACGCTACCGTATGCTAATATGGGTCTATTACATGTTTTGTAAAGTGTCACTTTGTTACGAAGTGACATTTTACTATTTTTATTAATAAGATAATAGAGACGGCTAAGTACGAACTTAGCCTTGTTTGTGACACGCGTGATATGCGGTTCGAACGACATATTTTTATCTAGAGTGACTCCTAGGTATTTTGTTGAGTTTTCCCAGGGGATCGCTCTGCTGAACAGTTTGATGGTGCCCGGGCTACGCCTGGAAGTCATCCGTACGCTGGGTCTGAGACCTCGATTAAAGTACACCGCCGCTCTTTTATCGGGGTTCACTTCTATTCGTCACTTCCTGAACCAGTCACACGGGAGAGTGGCCGAGTTTCTAAGGTTGCAGTCTATTTGTTTACCGCGACGGTGGGTTGAAAATAGAGCCGTGTCGTCCGCGAAGCGGGCTACGTGGACGCGCGGCGGTCGGGGAACGTCGTTCGTGTAGAGGGTGTATAATATAGGTGATAGCACCGAGCCCTGCGGCACTCCCGCCTCTAGGGGCCTACTGCTAGAGAGAGTCCCTTCTACACGCAATCTGAATTTGCGATTCGACAAGTAGTCTCGTACGATGAGAACTAGTCTGTCTGGCACGCCCATTTCGTAGAGCTTATAGATTAGACCGTTGTGCCAGACCTTATCGAACACCTTGGCCACATCGAAGAATATCGTTCCCGTATATAAGTCGTCTATTCAGGCTGTCTAGTATGTGCTCCGTGAGGCGGTGCACTTGATTTGTACATGAATGGGCTGCCCGGAAACCAAATTGCTCATCCATTAACAAACGTTTCTCGGCTACGACCGTCTTAAGGCGGGCGTAGATAAGACGCTCGTATATTTGGCCGAGTGAAGACTGATCGGGCGGTAACTACTCGCGACTTTGCGGGGTTTACCCGGTTTATGTATTCCAATGACGGTGGCTTCTTTCCACTCGTCAGGAAAAGCGCTGCCTGCTAGTTATACATTGAAGATGTTTACTTGTAGGTATATGAGTGCGGGAGTAAAATATTTAATTATCCTGTTTGACATGCAATCGGGTTCCGGGGCCTTTCTATTGTGAAGATCTTTTATTATATCTTTCACTTCTTCGTGGTCGGTGGGGGGTAACGTTTCGCCCTGGGGAGGTTCGGATGCTTTACGCGCTACGTAACAGTCTACAGTATTTATATGGTTATTGGAAACGGTACACTGCGATTGTATGTTGTCTGCTAGGCATTCGGCTTTGTCGGCATCGTCAAACACAGGAGGTAGATTGGGTCTGACGAGGGGAGATATATCTACTTTAGGGTCGTGTTTAAGAGTTCTCGCCAGTGGCCAATAGGTCACGTGAGACGGCGAGATCTCGCTGAGAAAGTTTTCCCAGCGCCCGTTCGTGTACTGAACGCCAGTAATCGTCTGATGGGAGAAGACCTTTAGGTCGTACTGCCTGGTCTTTCATTCCTTATTACAGTCCTTTATCCAGCGATGTTTTATAAAATTTGAAAATTGGATTTTAAAATATGTACCTACATAAAATTTCGTCAAATAGTCCCTGGTTAAGCCTTGAAAGAATAACAGATGAACAATAAACTTTTGTATTTTTAACCGACTTAGAGAAATAAGGATGTTAATCGAATTCATCGTAACTTATGCACCAATTTATTTATTTTTATTTCAAAGAGCGTACTTCCGAGGTGACCTCCCTTTGTTACCAAGTATGGATCTGATAATGGAATTTCAGGAAAACTGAGAAAAATATTAAATTTTTGTTCACTAAAATGATATGGTACTTATCGTAATACGAGTATTAATACGTGATGCAAAAACTTTGGACCCCTTTTCAAGAAAATTGCGTGGACTGAGGAGTATGAAATTTGGCACACTTAGTTTATGTGTAGGAGAAGTACAGAACGCTGATATTTTTCAACAATAATTCTTATAAAGTGCATTGCATCAAAAAATTAAACATTACTCATACTACCATGCATTTAACACACACAAACAAATATATTGACAACGATAAAAGATCATAGATGGTGCACATACTATGTTCATGATGTTTGGAAACAAAGTAGTTGGTCTTGATAAACGAAGATGGCGTTTTTATCAAAAAGTTAATTGAGAGTAGAACCCTGATAGTGTTTGAATATTAATTTTTAATAATTAATATTGAATAACTTATAGTTAAAATTGATTATGGTCGAATTTCGACCACTATGCGAAAACTAGTAAAATTTAAATCGGTTAGTAGTTTCGAAACCTTTTCAATTCAAACGAGCTATCAAATGTTTTCTCTATAAGATTAGTATAGACTATAGAACATGACATCGAAGACATTCGACAAGCTTAAATTCAAAAATTCAAACTTATAGTGCTTAGGACCTCCTTGTTCTACACTAATCACAGATAAACGAGACGAGATTTTTTTATAAGTAAATGTATTCACGCTCATATTAACAAGATAATTAAGAGAGTTACTTATAAGTAAAGTATTTTCTTTCTCATATTAAACGAAGTTATTCGTCCTCACAATATAACAGGTGGCAAACCTATCTCTAACTGGGCACTAATCCCAGAGAATGTTATTATTATTAACTTTTTACTGTACATAACAAAAGTACAGAAGTTACAGAAAAACGTAAGTACAAAGGGCGAGCTTATCTTTAATGAAAGTAATTTCTTCCAGCCAATCCAATGTTGATTCATTAGAAAATTTAAAAAATAATGTATTGTTTTAACAGTTTTAAAACAGTTGTCGACCATAGAATCGAACTCATGTAATACCCCACCACCACCACTAGTACACCACTAGACCAACGAGGTAAGGAATTTATTTATGTACATATTTAACCACATTTTTTGCGATCGAGTTTTGCTTAGTGATTCGACAAACAAATGTTGTGTAACCATATTACAACCACGCTTACCTCAAGCATCACGCTCCATTTGACGTAAAAGTACTTCATATGTAACAATCTTTAAGTACCAGCCTACCGTTTTTATGAAAAACCGGACAATTTAACAGACGGGTCACTCAACACCTCGTTATTATGTACGCGTGCTGTTATAACTTACGTCGTATACGCTTAGCTTAAGTTAACTTCTTTAGCGCGTTATGAAAAAGTGATGAGAGTGAAATTTTAAGATCCGTCACACAAAAGTTACAATATAAAGTTGCAGCTGAAAGCGAAATTTTAAGATGCGCATCTTACGTCATACTAAAGTAGCATCATGAAGTTGCCTGCTTTAGAAACACGTTTCTACATTCGCACACGTGATTTAGTTGTATACAAGTGCGATTTATATATTTTTCATTACAGATTTTTTGTTATTTTTTTCAAGTAGGTATAATTTCTCACTCGCGTATATAAGTACACGCACCCATTTTTTTGTATTGGGGTAGTAAACAAATTGAATGTTATGTTAAGAATTTGAGGCACTTTTTGTTTTTAGGAGTACATAAAATTTCTTTATAAAAGAAATTTGCTGTCATATGTCCCTGTTATCTTTATTGACCTCTAGTTATGCTCTACAAAAATGCCACTGTATGTTTTCACCAAAACGCGTACTGCGATCTTCGTGATTTGTTCGTAGTGGCCAGCTGTCAGGTAATTTGATGATGAACGGTGTCGGCCGGGTCTTGAGTCGGGTCGGGAAACAAAAAAAAGAAATTAGTATTTTCAATTTTCTGATAAACATAACATTGTCCGGAATCGGATATATGCCAGGTTGGCGATAGGCTTGTCACCAATCACAGTGTCTTAGGGCTAATTGTGGGTGCCCTGGTTGTGCCCCTGCCTACCTCTTCGGGGATGTGGGCATGAAAATAGAGTGCTGTACAGCAACGTATCCGGGTAGGGCACCTCGGCTAACGTCTTACCTATTCCTGTAGCCATAATCACAGTGCTATATGTTCCAGTCCAGAAAACAGGGTAGGTGGAAAGTTACACTTATAGACCTTACCTCGGTCACAGGGCAGCGTCGCTCCTATAACATCTGGGGTGTTTAGAGGCTACGGTTATCACTCTCAGGAGAGTTATGAGCGTGTTTGCTATCTTACGCAATGATAAAAGAAAAATGTTGCGTTAAACCAAATATCTTTGTCAATCACCAAATTACTAAAACCAATCTGCCCTTAGCGAATAATATCCTTGAAATATGGAAATTAGTCAGCGACATTTATATTTACAAATATAAAAAAAAATACACATATCTAGATAGAACCAATGAGGCGGTCAAATGATAAGCGTTTGGGTAGAAATCATTAGATCTCAATCTGACATGGAATCTTACCGTCTCATTTATAAACGCGGAGTAAAATACTCCACGGTTCAACCCGGTCTTATAATCTTTATTACAATGCGATACGGACTATAATATCAACTTAATTTAACTCCTTTGTTAGTCCATGTTTATTAATAAGACGGTTATAGTATACATACATACATACATATCTTCATATATATTATATATATATGTTATAGTTTATATAGTATAAATACAGTGTAGATGTTTGTTCTTCGTTCTCGCATAGTGACGACCGCCTTTGGTAGAGAACCAAAAAGGTGACTCGTGAAATGTCAAGATTGAGTGTCAAGCTTGAGGCGTAACTGCTATAAGTTTATGGAACCGAGTTTTGGCGCCATCGTGAATGAAGGTGGTCGTAATTTTTTTCATAATTATTGAATTTATTGAAATTGGTTAATTTAGGTGGGATTTAGATCAATTTTGTTCAGTGAAAGTGCACAAAAGAAATAATCATGAAGAAATTAGTATAATATCGTCTATTTCCTTGCTACCGTCAAATCTCCTAGATGAACTTGAGTAACGAAGCCACCGCTTTACTCAAGACCCTGACCTGACATGACTTTGTACATAGTAACTTATGACTGTATAAGAACTAACTAATTAACTAACTTCAAAATGGCAAAGTAGTCGTGAAAAACGATCGAATGCCATATTTATAAAAGAAGAAGAAGAAGTTTATAAAAAAACTGAATGTCGACTGAGACTACACTCTAGTATTTTTATTTTATTTTATGGCATATGACAGCGAACAAGCATACGGCTTTCCTGTTTTTTTTTTTGAATGACTAATTTGTTACTAATCTTACGATTTTTTACAACTTCGCCGAACTTTGTGGGCCGAGCAGAGTGCTCAGCCCGAGGCTTTCCTGATGGTAAGAGACAACCGGTGCATATATACACCACAGATGTTACCGAACCGAACCATGACAGTCATTTTGACAGCAGGAATATGTAAGGCGGTGAAACCCTGCACAACACTCTGTCACCGCTGGTCTTGTTAGTACTGACCTTTATTTTACCAGTCCTCGCCTCTTACCAACTGCTTGGCAGAGAGGCAGATGGTCTATTCTACGCAGCGGACCTGAACCAACACGGGGTATTCCTCGCCTCCTCCTGTTGCGTAGTTATTGAGCGTCCCCTCGGGAACCCGTTTAAACATCGGGATAAAAGTAGCCTATGTCACTCTCTAGCTTTCTAACTATCTCCACATACAAAAGTTCGGTATACGGCCTTAAAAATGTTTTATTGTCTAGATTTTCATTGAGGAAACTCTTTAAGAATTAGAGGTTTTGTTACGCAATCCAATTTATTGTAACAACGCCAGTATAAGTGCTTCAAAAATTTGGACAAACTGATTAAACCTCATTAAACAGAAAGACATTTTCTTCGTGTTTATAAAACTTAAATTAGTATTTTTTCTCACCCAACATACATACACAATTTTATTTATATTAGTGGTTCTTTACATTAAAGTTAACATTGTTATAAGCTTGTAAAACTATTTTTAAGAATAGGAAAAATAAAATCTTCAAGAATAATGTTAGTTAGATAAAGGAAGAGTGAGATCTTCTAACACAAGTAGTGACTTACTGAAAAGAAGATCCCCGCACCATGTTATGTTAATGTTTTTTACTGAAATAACTGTATTTTAATTTTAAAATTTTAATTTAGTTTAACCAACTGCTGCTGAATATCAATAAAATGTTAATTAATCTCGGTTGGGGTAAGGCTTAATGACTAAGAAAATCAGTAATTATACGCAGTGCATATCTTCTTACGGAATGTCGACACCCCAACGTTACCGTCTATTGTCTTTTGTCCTTAACCTGTCTGTCGTAACAACGTAACATTTGTCATAGAGGTTAAGTCGTAGGTGACGTTCAGTTTAAATTAAGTTTTTTCTGCAGACAGTAAGACTAAATTAGGTTTTTTTTTGCTAATAATGGAGAATAACGCAAGCAAACTGATGGATTTCCTCTTTCATTATACAGGGTAACTTTGGAAGGACCGGCCAAATTTTAACATAAAGGGGTATAGGCTTAAATAGTAATTAATGCATTTTAAATATTTTTGCCAAATCATAATATTTGCTTTAATAAACGTTCATTTAAAACAGTCCGCAAAAATGCTTCACTTGTTGTCACGCTATGTCGTACCTAGTACGAGTCATGACGTCACCAGCCTGTCAATCCGACTGCGGTCCGTGAGAACCAGTTTTATGCTTTGTTTACGTTAAAACCACGTACCTTGTTTTTTGCGTCGGATAAAAATTATAAATTGTTCTTTTTTTTAATTTTAATTTTATCATAGATCGAAACTCTTTCTCAAAATTTGGATGGTGCTTTAGATGTAACCCTGTATATGTAACCTACAGATGCCGAATTGAGGGTGTAATCTTAAGTTTCTTGCGTAAGTTAAGTCACAGTACAAATATGAAACAGTATGGAAATTACCTACAAACGTTCGAAATGGCACATACAAACGTGCGAATAGACGAGGCCACTAAATGGTTTTCGTTGTAAATCTAAACAAAATTATTTAATTTGCAATTTTCCACCAAAAATTGCAAATTAAATAATTTTGTTTCGTTTTAAGTATGGATTTCCGCATAGAAACGCCTTCTTCTATCAATTTTCGGTTTTCGTTGTGCTGCAATACCCGAATTTCATGTTGTTATTTGGTTGAAACATCTTTTAAAATGCCACGTGTATTCGTTTTTTTACTAGGATTAACCTGTGTAATGAGACTACCTACTTTTATTATTTGTAAACTATGTAGTTATTACAATTTATCAAAAAAAGTACCGACAACCCTAGTGCTTCAATTGAATGTAGATAAAATCCCTATAATAAGTTTGATTGTAACACTTACACTCGAAAATTACTTAACCAATCGTCATGAAACTTTGTACATTATATGTTCTTGAAGGTGTTAAAAGTAACATAGGATATTTTTTTAATTAAATTAAATTTAATTATGAAAAATCAGTTGGCCTATATTCGTTTTATAGTACTGTTAGATACTTAATGCCTGTGCATATCTTTAAGAAAATCTTAAAAAATATTTTTAATTTTTAAAAAAAAATGTCAAATATTATTTTTAATATCCTAATGGCTGTACCTTTAAATATTATACTATGGCGCATTCCACTATATACCATTCACTTTTTCCGATTTGTCAAAATCAATATAATATGTTAATACATTTTATTATGTACCAAAATTTACAAAAATAATACACACCCTTTCACTAATAATATTTAAATTAGGTACACAAAGGCGGTCTTATCGCTTCACAGCAATCTCTGCCAGACAACCTTACTAGACCCTGTATCCTCAGATGAGTGCTTTTAAAAAACTCGTTCTCTTTGTTTTTGGCGAATTTTGGCGCGCAATTTTGGGTGAGGACATAGTCGCGATGTACTCGTATAAGTATATAGACGAAAACTTACCGAAAAAGTTTTCTTAGTCTCCGTGCCATCCATTACACTTATATACAACTAGCTGTTACCCGCGGCGTCGCCCGCGATAAATTGAGATGTAAGCTATCCTATCTCTCAAGTTGGATCGAACTGCACATGGTGTGCGAATTTTATTATAATCGGTTAAGTGGTTTAGGAGTCCATTGAGGACAAACATTGTGACATGAGATTTATATATATTAGATATGAAATTATATTTTAGATCAAAACAGGTTCTCTCTACTTTTCTTGTTAAGGACATACAGAAAATAGACAAGTATACTAAAGAGTTTTTCTATATATATAGAGATGCATAACCATATTCTACAGGCATAGGGCTTTTAAAATACAAAATATATGTTTAAGAGCTGTTTGCTACGCCAAACCTCTTGATAGTTGTAAGCATTTATTAAAAAAAAATATACTCCCTTTGCCTTGCATGTATATTCGGGAGATTTCAATTTTTGTGAAAAAATACCCACATCTTTTTAAGATAAATATAGACGATAAACAAAGATCCACAAGACATGCTCGTAAACTATTTATAACGACATGTAAAGTTCAGCTGTATAAAAAAAAATTACACTTCATGGCCATAAAAAAATATAATAGCATACCTGACAGTATTAAAGACTTACCTATGAATAGATTTAAGAAGGAACTATCGGCATGGCTTTTGGAACGATGTTTCTATGACATAAGTGAACTATTTTATTATAAATAAGACATTAGGTTAATTGACATGTTTATTTTTTTTTTGTATTGGAAATGTTGTTTTTTTGACGATATGTTATTTTTAATTTGCACATTTTACTGGACAGTTTTAAATTATTTATGTTATCATACATTTTTGACATGTCATTTAATCTAAAATCTTTTCAATTGTAATTAATCACTTATATCTTTTATTTTTTTAATTCAATTATTTTTTAATTTTTGACTGTACAATTTAGTTATGAATCAATTCAAACAATAAAATTGATTTTCAATTTTGACATTTATCTCAAAATAATTATCAAAACAATTATTATATTCAGTATACATGAGACCGTCATAATACATGACATACGATGTTACGACAAGATTTAGTTAAGGCCCCATACTTAGCCAGCCAGGAGAGCCAATCAGCGCACTCCCCCGTTCCATCATTACTATGAAATATTGCGCTCCAAAGTAAATGTCGTAAGCACCAAATCACTATTTTTGACACTATAAAAGTAATTTGAAAAAAAATATAAAAACTGAAACAGTTATCTTTTAGGTATAATACTTATCTATGTTTGTGTTAAATCTGGTGTCGACATTTTCGCAATTGAAGTAGACAGATGGGTTTTGCTTTCAAAAAAGGGTTAACTTTTTTATTTTTTCTATCGAGCAAAGTGAAATGAATCGTGTTTTGGAAACACTAGCCTTATAAAGCATATTAATGTTAATCTTGTGTATTTTTGTCGCCAAGATCCATAATTGCTTTGTATGAAAAAAACAGTATATTGCTGACGTATTTTAGCATACATGGCCCCTTAATGTATACATTTGCATACCAAGGATTGTTTTGGTGAAATAGAAAGGAATATTGTTACAATAAGAAGATCTAATGTACTCCTATTAAGCGCAAATAAAGATATTATTATTATCATTTATTTCAATGCCTCTTATTTTCTACGTCTATACATTTAATATATAAAAAAAATATTAAAAATATAAACATAAAAAACAGGTTACCAAAAACAGTGG
>NJDC01000358.1:65911-84309 GCA_002245475.1 Calephelis virginiensis | reverse complement strand
ATATGGATCTACGTAATAAAAGCTATTTTGAATTTGAATTTGACAATATTCAGGTAGTGTTGGCTTGGATACCTAGTCATGTAGGGATTAAAGAAAATGAGGTAGTAGATAAGCTGGCTAAATAATCTTTGAACATTGGCTGTCTAGACCAATTCTATGTACACCCCCTTGACCTTTCTTCAACAGCTAGACATGATCTTCTTCAGGACTGAGGTACAAACTAGGCCCAGACTAGCCTCATAAAAGGGAATCATTATGCAACCATTCAGCCTTGCATTCAGGAAAAAACATGGTTTTATCAGATTCGATCCATGAATAAAACTTCAACATCTGTTGCCAGTAGACTAAGGCTTGGTCACGTTTATGCCCCAGTTTTTCTTCATAAAATACATGATTGAGATTCTCCTATCTGCGAGTGTGGACAGGAGGAAGGTTGTTCACATTTTATTTAATTGCTCCAAATTCCCAACATCCTTGTTTGATATCCTTCCAAGTGATTTTCCTAAACCTCTTAACTATAAATGTTTACTACTCTCAAGTAACCTCAATATTTTGAAGTTGTTATGTAGATATATAAAATCTAACAAAATCAAATAATAAAAAAAATACGTTAACCCATATGTGTCTGTCCTTTGTAAAGTTTGGTGCTGACATATATATTGTGTGTGCTTCTTTTTAGGTAGCTCAATATCTTCAGATAAAGTAAAATATTTACTGTGTGGTGGTCCCGTACCTGACATTGGCTAAGTAAGTCGTGAAAAACGATTGAAAGCCATATTTATAAAAGAAGAACAGGAAGTGTTTATTATTTAGCACATAGAATGTCTATCCCCAAATAGAACGATATAAAATATCGTTTACAGTGGTGAATTCAAGTAGTGCTCTGTTGCGAGAGCTCTTCTGGATTATATTCTGTGTTCTGTATTAAGACAGGGGAACTGTGTTACCCCGAATCCGATGCGAGAGACGCCGCCGGTAAATGCTAGTCTCTAATATCTTCGAAAATAATCATTAAATCTTATGCTGTAAAGGACCCGATCTTTGTACAATGTTTATAACATACTTAATTGGATAACGATTAATGCTGTATTGTTTAAAATAGCTTCGAAATGAGCCATTATTTCAAGTAAAGTAAAAAGTAAAGGATAAAATGTTTTTAAATAATAAGTATCTTCACTCACATATCCCTGAAGAGGTAGGCAACAGAAATACACTGGAGATAGCAAATGCAAAACATGTCATTTGATAGCTATTTGATGACGTCATGACGTTATGGCGACAGGAAAAGGTAAGGCGGTGGTACCAATCCGGGTGAGGCGCTACGAAACTCTACCACCTAGTTAGATGTCACAATACAAGAGGTATGGATATTACGTTTATCAAAGCATACCCCAGGGCCCAGCGCACCCTGCTAAATGTATGCATTATACAACATTGACTGTTCAGTTAATCATTATTGTTTGTTTAGTGTTGTTATAATAAGTGTTTCCGTGACATGACGTCGCATATTTGCGATTTCCATTAGTGTTTTAAATTTAAAAATGTCGCAATAACATTTAAATTATAAGTACCTTAAGTTTTTTGAAAGAAATCTGCATAACGAAAGATCTTTTAAACTTCCACTTAATAAAAAAAAAGTTGCCACACTCAACCCACGCGAAAAAAACTTCGCGCTCTGAGCGCCACAAGCATATTTCACAATTCGCATGAAAATTAAAAGCAAAATCACGTTAAACGTTAAATCGCAATGCAAACCCAGTGACCATTTAGGGCTCATACTCAAAACTGCAATGCGCCGTCGCATCGTAAAAGTCTGCGTTCTTCATTGACGCATGCCAAGAACTTGCAAATTGATTCGCAGCACGCATTCCTGCGATGTTTCGTCACTAGAGGATTCGAAGCCCGGGATCCCGGGAATCCGTTCATATTTTAGTCGCGAAATTTTCGGGATTAAGTTTCATAAATCCCGGGATTTTCGGGATTTATAGCTTTATAAAATAAAAATGTGCATACAAATGTAAGTGAAACGAAATAGTAACAAAGACATTGAAAGTCTGGTGAGATATTGAACGTTGACGGCTTCACTTGCGTAATTTAATCAGTTTATATAGTTAATTAAACGGATTGATTAAATTACAATTGGTCCATGTTATGCAATTACGTACGAACTATACTATACTTGTAATGTAACATAATTGAACGTTCACGGCCTCATCTGCATAATTTTATCCTATATAGTTATTTTAACGATTTGACTAAATTACAATTGGTCTATGTTGTGCGATTAGGAACTATTTTAACGGGATGAATAAACTAAAATTAATCCACGTAATGCAATTATTAAGAATTAATCCACGAATTATGATTTGTATGATATTTGAACATTTACGGCTTCAACTGCATAACTGCATAATTCGATCAGCTTATGTAGTTACTTTAACACGCTGATTGACCTGGTATTGGTCAAGTAGTACCGATTATTGATCTATGTAATGCAATAATCCTAACTACAAAATATGACTTGTGGATAAAATGAATGAAATGAATTAAACACAACTGCATCCGTACAATTTTATAATCCTACCTGAGCGTTTTACCCATTGAAATTACAATTGGTTCATGTTATACAAAAAATCTGGCGTTGCATTCGACATAGTAATCGTCTACTTGAACCAAATAATATGTTGTTGTAAATTTCCTACAAGAAAAATTAAAAGTAAAGTATCTTCACGGCCATATCCTCATAGAGACAGGCAGATGCACAACCAAGGCACGCACGATTAGCCGAAGACACTAAGTCCCACAATGTGATAGGTCGCCAACCGATCACATATCCAATCTCGGGCAACGTTACTTTTAATAGAAAATACTCATTTTAAATTTTTTTGCTGTCCGACCCAGGGATGGAACCCGAGGCCTCAAGATGTCAAGACCGACGCCGGATCACTAGACCACAGAGGCGATGATTCGTACCTAAGATATTGAATTATTTATGAAATTTATTACGCATACTAAAAATTGAACATGAAAATCAAGAGTTAAATAAAAATAATCCTCTCGCAAGCTTTAGAAATCTATTAAGGGTATACATAATTAAGCCGATAGTAGACAGAAACCAATAGAATTATTTACGATTAGAGTTGGGTCATTATATGCCTAACAAAGGTGGGCCTTCTAAGTATGCCTGCAAAGGGCGCCTGCGGCGGCGAGCAGGCAATCGCCTGAGCCCAGTCTCCGTCTATAGCTCGAACAACGCAAGAACGACATCATATATTTTACGGAACAAGTCTACACCGGCACCGCGTAGCAATTTGTTCAACAGCGACCAACCGTTCAACACCTAGCGACCAATAAAATTATAATATACAGTCCACTAAAAAAAGGTTTTATTCCAACCTACATAATTAGCAACACTGATAAATCATCTACCGATCAATGCAATGACCACTTTACTACAGCAGGACATAAATTAGCTAATCATATACTTACTAATCTTAACAAAACAGAAGATGAATTGTCTAAACCAGTTAAAAATAATAAATCACCTTCGGAATCATTTTTCAACTCTCCCACTAACCACTGTGATATAGAAAGTATGATTAAGGATTTCAAAAATAGGAAAGCACCCGGCATAGATGGGATGACAAAACTCCTAAACAAACATATAAAAGAAGCAATCATTTTGCAATTACTTATATTTTAAATTTAAGTCTTTCAAGTGGGGTGTTCCCTGATATTTGGAAAATAGCCTATACTACTCCAATCTTTAAAAATGGTTCCAAAAATGGTTTAAATAACTATAGACTAATATCGCTCTTAGGTACTTTTTCAAATAGCAGTAAAGTAAATAGCAGTTTGTCAAATTACTTAAAAACCCGAAACCTGAAATCTGCTAGACAGTTTGGATTCCGAGCAGATAAAAGCACCGAGGATGATGTAAATCTTTTGATTAATAAAGTGTCCGCGCAGCCTGATAATAAGCAAATTTCCAATGGTGTCTTCATTGACTTGGCCAAGGTTTTTGACACTGTATCCATACCTATACTTTTCAGGAAGTTGGAAAGAGCTGGCATCAGAGGTATTGCTTTGGACTGATTTAAAAGTTACTTATAAGAACAGAGACTGTGTGTAAAAATGGAGAGAATTTTAGCATTTTGAAATCTATTAAATTAGGACACCTTATTTATACTATTACATCAATGATATTCACGACATCCCACTTGACAATGCCGAAACCATATGCTATGTGACAATACAGTAATATTGTTTCACGGTTCAACATAGCACGAAGCACTAGTCCATGCTGAATAAGGCATGACTCATGTATTCAAATGGTTGCAGCATAATCTTTTGACAATGGACACCAAAAAAAACAGTTTGTAGCCGTCGTTGTGTGTGGCTGTTGTCGTGATGCTGCTACTTGACTAGTTGCTCAGACGGAAGGTCGATGCGGAAGATAATGAAACTAGTGTGCTAGCTCTGAGATCGGTGATTGTGAATGAGTGCGAATGCGAATGCGAATGCCTTTATTACAAAATTACATCTGTTTATATACATTTAAATCACATAAAAAATTTAAACTTAAATTGTAAACAATAACATAAAAAAATATAAAAATATTAACATCTACCGACAGAATATACATGCAATATCATTTGCCTAGTGACTACAGCGAGAACGGTCCTGTTAAATAAAAGCGTTTCTGCGGGCGAGACTCCAGTCTCCTCCCGATCATAGAAGACCTCGCCACGTGTTATCGGATCCCCCGGACCCAATAACCGCGGCAAACGCTATTCTCCCAACTCCAAACCGGAACACGACAATCTCACATCACCTTAACACAACACTACACCGTCGCCGCCGGTCTCGGCGACGAAGACCTCTCTTGCGCCCGGCGCCTAACGCCGAGCGACGAGCCACAAATACTCCTCCACCAAGTCCACCCAGTAACCAGAACGCAGCACCAAGTCGAGGTACGGTCTCCCGGGAGACAACCCTTGGTGCTGGCGTTGTAGGTAACAGCCCAATCCATCTAAATAATGATGTCTCGGGCTGAGCACTCTGCTCGGCCCACAAAGTTCGGTGAAGTTGTAAAAAATCGTAAGATTAGCAACAAATTAGTCATTCAAAAAAAAAAGAGACTCCAGTCTGCGCCAGCGAGCCGTCTGCGTCGGTCGACATCTTCAGTGAGCGGAGCGTCGTTCCTCGTACGGTAAGTCTGGTTATATGAAGAGATGCGGAGCTGTATATGCCTATCCCTTGTTGGTAACCACGTCCTTATCAGGGCGGTCAGTGTGATCTTGATAGGCAGGCTTCCAGTGCTTCAAACTTGATGTGGTTTCGTACGAGAAACGGTTGTCCTTTTCAGGATAATGGCGGCTGATCGTCACTGCGTTTTATTTACCTCTTCTTGATAATAAAGTGTATCCTTGTGTTTTATTTGTTCCTCCAGGTAACGGTAAAGGTAAAGCTTTTAGGTTGGTAATTAAAGTAATGGAAGGTACGGATTTATAAAGGTAAATATGGTGGTAGAAGGTAAGTGGCACATATCGCTACAAGTTTGTATGGCAAAAGAGGAAGAGGCTGCAGGCCTTCGAAAGCCAACCCTGCTCTTATTATACAATAAATTACTGTCGCTGCTTCATTTGACTAATAACATGTATCTTTTTTGTATTTTTGAATTTTAGATACTTACATAATATACATACTTACATACTTTGACCGCCTCGTTGTCGAGTGGCTGGCTAACTACATCGACTTAACGAAAGGCTCGAGTTCGATTCATGACGGGGCAGGCATTTGTGAAATGAACATTTAGTCTTCTGTATTTCAGGGTCTAGGTGTTTATTAAACTTATTCTGGTACCTATTTAAGTATTTCTATGTTTTAGCATCGTTGACTAATACCATAATACAAGCATATAATTTGCTTACTTTAGATTCGACTTGTGTAACTTGTCCAGGAATATTTATTTATTTTACAAATTGTCGTAATGTTTTTTATTTGTTCTTTTTAATAAGTACTTTTACACTTTACTACTCGTTTAGATTGTTTTATGACTAATTTTTGTTTAGTTTAATGTTCAGATTTTACTGCTAAAGTAGTTTATAAACATGTGGTTTTTTTTTACCTAACATTACTCAAGTATAAAACTGCCACTTTAATTCTGTCACTGCTGTGGTCTAGCGGTCCAGGTGTTGGACTTGACTGCATGAGGTCCGGTGTTCGATTCCTGGGTCAGAACAACAAAAGAAAACTCGGTTTTTCCAATTTTCTAATTAAACAAAATTTGCTCGGGATTGAATATGTGCCAGGTTGGCGACAAGCTTGTCACCTATTACAATATGGGACTTAGCGTCTTCGGCTAGTCGTGGGTATCCTGGTTGTGCCTCTGCCTACATCTTCGGTTATATGGGCGTGAAGATACTTTTTTTTAAAAACTGCCACTTTAATCTATGTCAAAAAGATTTTTTTAATACGTAAAACTAAACTAAAAAAAACACTAAACCGTTTTTATAAAAATTTTAAATTTTAAATCTCCTTTTTTAATTAAAAATCTTGTATTTTTTCCAAAATATTATACTTGTTACTGTACATTGCAAATAGCATAAACTTCTGAATATTTTACAATAATATTTCATTTTTTTTATAAAGACCATTACACTTTCTCGTATTTTATGCTCACCCAAATTTAAAAAACAGACGCTAAAAACTAAAGAACACTTTTTTTTAATTTTAGAGTTGGTTAATATATTAGGAACTTACAAGAATCACACACACAACGGTTATTGTGATTACTCTTTCCTAACATAATCAACAACCAATATCAAGATAATTTGTATGTAAATGGGACAATCAAAGTCGGGTCAGCACGGGCTCGATAAATTATTTAAAAGTTATCTTTCTGCGCATTTTGTGGGTCAATATAAGAACAGATAGAAAAATTTATGTAAACTGTTTTAAAACGTTAAACAATCTGGAACAGTAACCCGCTTTGACTCCATGAGTCAAAAGTTTCAGACCCGCGTATCAGTCATATGAACGACTGATTTTCTAACCCCTAAACAGTGGGGTGTTTGAAGTGTCTGTTGCGTAAACTAGGCTTGGTTACCATAGTGTTGAGTCATATTCTCAACATTCAACTACTAACGGCAACGGCAGTGAACAAAGGAGTGGGGCGACCGACGCGCGGTCGCCAGTCGCACTTTGAGTGAGCCTACAAGCTACATCGCGCTCCACCTATTTTTTACCTTACTTTTCTATTTATTGCATATATCTGTAGACGCGACTGTTATTATACGTTTGTTCCTGTACTCTGCTGTTGGTTATTTCTAAACTCTAAACAGTCCACTACTTCGACCCCTGAACTTACACATAGTGTTCCATATTTGTCCTGTGACAGCGACGAACATATAATATCTATGGTGACTATACGACACACTTGTCTTTTACATCATGAGTGTCGTGTGCTTGTCCGAAGATAAAAAAAAATATTACTATTACTATTATATTACTATCTCAGTTCACATAATTAGTATTAATGAAGTGAAAGTGGTTATTTAATCACGAAACAATAGTTTTAAGAAGTTCACATTATGTAAATTTTATTATGGTAAATAAAGCAAGACACATAAAAATGCAAGACACCTAATAATAATTCACTATCTGAGAATAAAATGAGTAAAAATATCGTGAGATAGTAAAAATATCGACATTTTAAATTTTAATTTCAACATGTTTATTTTCATTAATTCTTACTTTATTAAAGTGCATTCCCTATTTTTAGGGAAAAATCAAAACCTGGTCTACCTCATCTATTATTATTTTTAACTACCTGCAATTTTTCCAGTTGAGGCAGGGTTTGTTTATGTATGTGATACGTGTTTTTTGCAGTATTTAATGTTAGTTGTTTTTAAAGCTACGATATATCTAGATTTAGAATAGAATTTACTGTCATATATAGATAGTAGGCAACTAAGAGATTCTGAGAATATTAAGGTTTTGTTGAGTTTGTGTGATTCCACATATGCAAAATATTCTAAAATTGCTAATGATTTAGAATAATTCCAGAATCAAAAAAAAAATAAAGATTAATGGTGAGAGAGCATTTTTGTCTGAGAAAATATCAAAGTATGCCATCTATTCAAGGGGGAAGAATTTCTTAAGAGTTTTAAAACTACCTCCAGTTCTGAAAAAAATAAAATATGATTCTAGTTTGTGGTTTGAAGTGATATGCAAGTGAGGGAAAGATTCAACCGTAGAACTGAAATTGGGGCTAACCCATTACAGAAATCTTTTGACCATAGGGAGAGTCATTGCTGGTTATATCTCGAGGAGATGGAAAAGAGCCTCAAATTTTTTAATATTATTCTAAAAGCGATGGTAGATGGAGTTCTAGGAGCGAAACTCTCACAAAACCTTTTCTAGCTTTGTTTTTTCTTCTTAGAGCAGAGACTTTTAAACTACCTACCTTACAAAATTTTCTATAGTCATAGAAGAGCAGTAGCAGTTACACGCTCTGCCTTACGATTAAAGAAAACCAGTTATTAACACTGAGTCCCACCAAGGAGGAGACGCCACGTGCAGAATTTTTAAGAGGGGTGTGAGCATCTGCATCTGCACAGATACCGTGAATGAAAGAGTTATAAGATAGGAGCAGCTTGTCAGTACTTTAATACACAAGAGATGCAGAATTTATGTCTATGATGATGATGATGATGTCTATTTATGTTTATGAGCAGGAAGGCCAATCTGCTGTAGATGTTCTACATTTGAGAATAGGAACGGCAGCCTGTACTCGGAGAGATGAAAAGAGGGCGGGATATAAGTATTGGGAGGTGATCACGTCCATGAGAGTCCTGCAGTATCTGCCAAGAAATTGATGTTAAAAGAGTAGGGGAACATAAAGACAGATCTACAGCACTGAGGGGAGAAGTACGCATTGTTGGGAATCCATCATTAAGGACACAAATCTTAAGGAAATCTAAAAGATCCATCAACCTAGTAGAAAAAGGGTCAATTGAGTAAGCACCCCATAGAGAATGACTGCTCTTGAAATCTTCAGTATCAGGTACGTACCTGATATAGATGAAAAAATAGAATCCACGTCAAGTTATTAGGTAAGCTATAAGTTGTTAGAATTATGGGTAAGGGAAAGCCGAGTAAAAGGGAGGGATATTTTATTGTATCAGGCGTTACTTAGCGGAAATCCATTATAACAGATGTAAAATAAAGGCTTATTTTACATCTGTTAAAAGGGAGGGAATCGTTTTAAATAAATAAATTTAAATTTTTAATCAAACACAGTTTAGATTATTAGGAATGATGCTTTTATTTTGGAGATATTTAGGTTTATTTAACCAACCCTAATTATTTGCTCTCGGATGTAGATTAACCTACATTTATTACTTTAAAATAAAAAAAAATGGGTCAAATGTACATCAAATGGCTATCAAATGACATGTTTTGCATTTGCTATCTCCAGTGTATTTCTGTTGCCTACCTCTTCAGGGATATGTGTGTGAAGATACTTATTTTCTATATAAGTTAATTTTCCCCGTGTTGGTCCGGGCTCCATTGTAGAATAGACCATCTGCCTTCCTGTGCCAGGCAGCTCGTAAAAGGCGAGCATAGGCTTGCCGTCACTAACATCGTGATACCATTACGAAATTTGGTGTCTCTAGGCGGCTGGAATTTCTTACCATCAGGAAATCCTGCCTGCTTGTTTGCCTTCCAATGTCATAGAAAAACTGATGTTTAGGTATGTGCTCCAGATATTCTACTAAAATACAATTTACATAGTGAGTAATGGTATGGATCTCCAGGTTGTGGCACCCTCAAACCCGAGCGCCCTAGAAGCCTAGACGATCTATATGTACGGGCCGGCGCTGTGCGTCTTACATAAAGCGTAAATTCTTTCCAGCTGCTTTCATGCATATTTCATGTCTTCTCCGCCTTCCACCGGGTTGGTTGATATTTATTTTATGAAGCTAATACTCGTAATTACAAAAATGCCTAGTTACCATTTCTATACAGACGCTATTTGTTATAGCTCCGGAAATACCTTCTAACGCATAATGATCTAAAAACTTGATCGTTCGGATTACAAAAGAAAAGTGTTCTCCGTGTTAGTCCGGGCTCTTTTACAGAATAGACCATCTGCCTTCCTGCCAGGCAGCTCGTAAAAGGCGAGCATAGGCTTACCGTCACTAACACCGTGACATTTGACTAGGTGGTAGAGTTTCGCAGCGACTCACCCGGATTGGTACCACCGCCTTACCTATTCCTGCCGCTATAACGTCATGACGTGTTCCGGTTTGGAGGGTAAGGTAGCCGGTAAACTTACTTTTGCTCGAGGCCTAACATCAAGGCCCCAGGTAGGCAACGCACCATTACCATCTTTGGTGTCTATAGGCGGCGTGAATTTCTTACCATCAGGAAATCCGTCTGCTTGTTTGCCTTCCAATATTATAAAAAAAAATGCTCGTCGAATAAAAGTAAAACTTCACCGAGTATCATTAGTGTAGTAAAATAATTCCATTGGTGTTATCTGGCCACCACGGATTAACTTTAGCGTTTACTTCCGTCCACGCATATCAACCTCCCACAATCTATAGCGTATTTTTTGCGCGATATCCACGTTGGCGATAAAATCGAATATACCCGATAGAGACTTAAGATATGTTATCATGTTATTGTTTTTAATCTACGACATAATATTGGTTTTATTTTGCAGGAACTCATTTTATGCAATACATTACACGTTGCCCGTAGCAACATCCGCGTTTTGAATTTGTAAAGCTGTCTCAAGGGAACTCTTTCAAATATCAAGACACAAAGTAACCTCCAGGAACTTATCTCCACACACAAAAAATTATACTGTAAAACATCGCTGTGATGAGACCGAAAGCAGGACAAACAAACATATTTCTCATATATAACAGGTATTATAACATGTATGTGTCGTGGAGTACTATAGAATGCTGTTAGTGTTAAACTTAACCTTTGCACTTATTTGTGCAGCAATTTTATGTATTTTACAAATCGATTTATAAGTATTGCGATAACGTTTTCATTTCGTCAACTACTTCATAACAAAATGTTCGCAATTCAAAAATACATGTTCTTTTATGTATTACTTCAGAACTTTTAATTGGTTAAACCAATTTTAATTATTCTCTTTCTATTGAAAATGAGTAGGTACTTTCTGGTTAGTACTATATAAACTTGATACTGATCCCACAAGTGGTTTTTAAGTTATACAAATTTATGTTGGCTGGTAGAGAATGCTAAAATCATTAAGCCACGTTTGTTTAACAAATGCTAAAATGGTAAACAATTAATTTTGATTAAAAAAATAGAAATTGCGATAGACTACGGGGAAATATTTGAACTTTTTCCTTGTGTTTTTTTTTGTTTATATAAGGCAAAGCTACTGGAACCATTTCAACTATCAGATCAAAAACTGCTAGCATAATATAAATGAAATAGATTAATAATCCGCAAATAAATTCATGAACAAATATCTCTGGACAAGTTACTCAAATTAAATCTATCCCCAAAGTAAACAAGTTATAAGCTCATTTTATGGGTGTTAGTTAACGATTCTAATATATAGAAATACTTAAATAGATATAAATACTTAGAGATAAGCTCGCCTTTTGTGCATTTTTAACTTCTCGTGTATTTTGTGTATTTTAATTTTTGTGTGCAATAAAGTGTTAAATAAATAAATAAATAAATACCATAATAAATTAATAAACACCCAGACCCGTAAATGCACACTTCTAAATGTTCATCACACAAATCCTGCCCTTGCCGGGAATCGAGCCGAGACTGGTTGGTCAGTGTAGTTAGGCGTGTGCGTTAGCCATTCGACCAACGAGGCAGTCAGTAAGGAACCACATGATGCAATTTCCAATAACTATTGGACCATCTACCAAATGATCACAATGATCCCACACAGGTGATATATCACTCCCACAGGTGATAACTCTGATAAATTGTTATCAAACGATAATTGCATTGCATTGTAATCGTGACTGTAGTATTTCAAATTTCTAGAGGAAAAAGAAGGTACCTACATATTTGAATTTGTTATATATCGATAGTTTTAACCAACCTAAAAAAACGTCCCTCACTCATTTTTTTTTAATTTAGCAAGATATATAAAAGCGACTGCATTTAAAAAAATATTAACTTATTTTATTTATGAGAGCTCTAAGCGCTCTGATGTGACCGTCTCATTGGTCGAGGAGCTAGCGTACACGCCTAACACCATTGACCAACTGAAAGGCTCTGGTTCGATTCCCGACGGAACATTTATGTGATTGGCATTTAGTTATCTGTAATTTTCGGGTTTGGGTGTTTAGGTATTTCATGGGATTAGGTCGTACCTAATCCTAAAATATTACGTTACCGTTCCACGGAATCCACCTAATCCCGTTCCCACAGACTACATAATATTGAATACAATACGTATCTAATCCGATACAAGGAATTTGGAACGCGCAAAATATTAAATTCAATACGTACCTAATCCGATCCAAGACGTGGAAGGCGCGTTCCAAAGTATTTGTCTGGCACTGATCCGTGGACTTAAGTTTGTCCAGTGTATTCAATTAAATACCTATCTATAGTGTTATAATTATATAATATAATTTGGCGAATTTGGTTTTACCCCCCGACGAAAATTGGGTGTAATTATTAGTGGCGTATCTGTTTTTCTCTTTGTGTGTGCGTGCGTGTCTTTGTGTGTGCGTGCGTGCGTGCGTGCGCGTGTGTGTGTGTGTGTGTGTGTGTGTGTGTGTGTGTGTCTGTGACATTATAACTTTACTGAAACTTAACTAAAAGCTGAAGCTACATTGCACGTTATGTTGAGTTATTTTTTTTTGGCGAGTTGAGAAAGGGGGCTAGACGGAAAAATTCTCACGAAAAGTTGTCCACGACACTTTTTCCTATAGTAAGCTATTGTAAACTTTGCGGCATGCGCATGTTTCTCTGTCTGTCTCTCTCTCTATAAGAGATAAAAGAGAGAGAGAGAGAGAGAGATAGAGATTGATAGAGAGACTGACCGAGATTGATCGAGATTGATCAAGATTGTTCTAGACCGTAATATTTAGATATATGCATTTCCGGGTCTGGGTGTTTATTAAATTTATTCTGGTATCTATTAAAGTATTTCTATGCATTAGTGTCGTTGACTAGCACCCATAGCACAAGCATATAATTTGCTTCCTTCTGGGTTAGATTCAATCTGTGTAACTTGTCCAGGGATATTTATCACAAGAGACGTCGGAAACTTCAGTTTAGATGTATCATTTTTGTTCCGAATCTCTTTTTTCCTCTCATCTCCGTCTGTCACTTCAAATTTGGACTCATCATTCCAAATGATATTACGCAACTGATCTTACGTTTATCTTATTTAAATGAGCACGAGAAAATTTCAACCTCTTTTTCTTTTGTAGAGCTGTCAACAGTGGTTTCTCTTTAGCGGTGTAAAATCCTTAGCCCATTATTATCAACTGAGACGTCTTTGTGAATTATGTACCTCCATTGCACCGTAAGTTTTCCAGCTCAAGCACGACGTTTATTTTTAAAGATTTTCCACAGGACTCTTATTTTCTGCTGCACCTGTTATGCGCGTTCGACCAGTTTTATTAAACAAGAAGTCGTTCTGTTCTTTTTATAGTGCTGAATGATAGATTAGACTGAAGTAGATTTGACAAGTTTCAAGTCTTTAGATATTTGGTAACTTGATTTGCCAGCGGCGAGCCCACAAACTTTTCGCTTTCGAAGCTCCTCACACACGGGTTTGCAACGATCCATTGTTATTTGAAAACTAATGAAAATAACTGAAATTTTCATAATGTGTACTGTCTCACTTGACAAATGATACAGAATTAATTTTATAAATTTAAATTATAGAACATATATACACAGAAGGGATAATCTTATTTAATTTAACGATAGACGAACATTTTTGCGTCAATTAATATTTAGACTGAACTATTTTGCTTATAACTTCTTCGAATTTAAAATAGGATATCTACAAATTTAAAACGTTTAACGAGTTTAAGGGTTCAAAATTAGAAAAGGGGATAAGTAACGCGACATGCGATAGTAGAAGAGCTTAATATTTTATATAAATAGACAAAAATAATATAGTTAACAAAAAACTCACATAGAAAATGTCATACTAGACAAACTATTTTGCATCGGGGCCCGTTTATGTTAATATTATGTAGGTTTCGATAAACATCACTAAATGTATCTATGTATATGCTATTTAGTACCTTAATTTGTCCTTCACGAGCCTTCTTATACAGTCCCTTTGTGTCCCGTTGCTCACAAACCTCAAGGGGTGTGTCGATAAACACTTCGAAGAATGGAAGTCCAGAGTCTGTATGAATTCGTCGTGCCACTTCTCTATCCTAAAAATAAAAAAAAAATTAAACAAACCCTTATTTAATACATTTTTTTACTGCAACTGATGTGACAAAAGTTTAGGGGACAATATGTAACGGTTATGAGACGAAAGCCTAACCCCCGACGGAATCTTCAGCGGACGGACGGATTATGATGCAGTTTTTTTTTGCTTGAAAGCTGATGTAATCGAGATGGTTCTTAGCTATAGTTTACGCAGATCTATCCAGATCCAGGTTCGTATTATTTGTAAGCATCGGAACGCATATTACATGCACGTGAGTATTTATTCTACTTTTACACATAAGTGAGACCTAATAGCTAAAATACTAACTTCATTCTGGTACAACTGAGCTAGTCTAATGAGCTCGACGATAAGAGACGTAACCCTTGAATGCTTATCGGTAAAACCCTCGAGTTTGGACTCATTAGAATTGTCTTAACTAGATCTAATCATATTTTCTGATGACGAGGACTTGATGATAAGAACCTGATGAATAAACTGGCAGGTGCTTTATGTCTCACAGTTTAAAAATGAAGGTATTAAATTTCGTAATCTTTGAAATTCATCTAAAATGCACAAAAAAGTTTGACGTCTCTGGATGTGTGTTTTGTCTATCATAACTTTAAAACGGATGGACCGATTTCGTTGGGGAACATTTGTGAAACAAACGTGATCAAGATGGTTTTTAGCCACATTACCTAAGGTTTTGTAGAAGGATTATTGAAAAAGTTTAATTTTAAAATTATAAATAAGATAAAGTATAACTTAATCCTTCCTAATACCTTTACACAAAATACATTTTATGCAATTTGTTCTTGTTGGCGTTACAACGACAATATTGGTCAGTTTCGTTTATCGATTAAAAGGCTGTAAATTTATAAGAGCCGTTATTACTAAGTCTGAGATTGGAGAGGGGCAACATTCAGGCACCTATTTGGTATCTATTAGCGGCGCGAATCAAGGCCGTACAGCAAAACTAAAAAACTAGGCAGGGTTATCTTACCCGAAATCGAACTGGGGACGCCAAAAACGAACCGCAAAACACAGATATTTTGTATGCGTAGGGATGTGACGACCCCATCGCCCACTGGTGAGACTGTACAGAAACTTGGAGTTTTCGAATCATTCCACTAATCAGTCACCCTTCCAAGTGGAAGTGCCATGCTGTTTGCCTGTATGGTTGCAGCTGAATGGGCCGCCACGTCCGGGGACGTACCTCTCTCTCACTAAAGACCGGCGTGAAGTAGTGGCATTGCTGCTGCGTTTCGTGTGGTTGCTGAGAGTCATGGATGCTCACTCCCCCCGTCATATTATAATGGAGCCGCAAATTTCAAATGTTAGTCCCCAGGGGGGTACCACCTGCAATTACGGTGGGGACCAATCCCCCCTGGTGCTTCTAATTTAGAATCTGTGGATTCTAACCCGAAAGCACTAGGTGGTCCCGCCTGGGGGGCCGATTTGCGCGTAACTTTAAATAGAAACAAACAAACAACAAGTGCAAACAGTAGAACTTTCGATCAAGCAGCAAAAAACCGAATTTAAATCAATGGTATATATTTAAAAGAGACTACAGCGAAGAAAATGTAACCAAATTTACCGAGTGTCTCTCCTGCTTAACATTGTATAAGGTTTATTCGGAAACTGACTGTAATCGTGCATTTGAAGTGTTTCATAAAATGTTCTCAATGTCCTACAATTTGTGCTTTCCTTTTAAAAGAATACAAGTAAAACAAACAAGACAAACTCCTAAATGGATAACAAATGGAATAAAAAAATCAGCATTAAACCGTAAAAATTAAGATTTAATCATTATAAAAACAAGTCAATTGAAAATAAATTAAAATATGTCAATTATAATAAAATATTTAAATTAAAAAAATGTATAAAATTAATGAAATTAAAAATAAACAATAATTATATTAAAAATGCTAAAATAAATGTAAATCGATATGGGATATTGTAGAAATTAATTCGGAAAATCATCAGAACAATTATGACATTGATTGCATTGAGATTGATGGTAAAACATTGGATCAACTACTAGAAATAGCAGAACGTTTAAACATTTTTTTAATCCTCCAAATAATACAAAAAATACTAGTATTTTTATAATTCAAAAGGAAAGTTTAAGTGCAACATTTTTTCTCACTCCACTCCTTTTTTGACTCCATTTCATCAATTATAATAAAAAAAGTATCTTCACGCCCATATACCTGAAGAGGTAGGCAGAGGCACAACCAGGGCACCCACGACTAGCCGAAGATACTAAGTCACACAATGTGATAGGTGGCAAGCCTATCGTCAACCGGGCACATATCCAATCCCGAGCAACGTTTTTGTTTTATTAGAAAATTGGAAAAACCCAATTTTCTTTTTGTTGCCCGACCCGGGATTCGGATATTATAATAAAAAAAAGTTCATGTTAGATAGCCCAAGTTTTAACTCATTTAATTTATCTGTCATTCAGTCAAGGGACATTCCCTTCATTATTGAAATTTTCTCTAGCGAAACCTCTACATAAAATAAGGGAATAGCCAGGAATTAAACAATTACAGACCCATAACTCTGGTATCTGTTTTTGCTGAGGTTTTCGAAAAAATTATGTATGTATGTGTGTATGTATGGATAAGTTGTTTTTTGAATAAATTTAACGTGATATCAGCAGACTAATATGGGTTTCAAAAGAATAAATCAACTATTTCAGTGGTTTATAAGTAAATTAACAAATTAAGCAAATCACATTGACAAAAAGAAACGCGTTTCAGCTATCTTTTTTGACATGAACAGAGCGTTTGATCACGTAAATCACCAAAAACTGTTAAACAAATGTGAAAAATACGGCATTCGAGGCACAGCATTAAATCGGGTAAAAAGCTATCTTGAAAACAGATATCAGTGTCTAGAAATTACAAAAATGGACAATATCAGAGTAAGCAAGACTTACCGGTCTAAATACATAATAAAAGAGACAGGAGTGCCACAAGGTAGTATATTAGGGCCACTCTTATATTTGTTATATATAAACG
This sequence comes from Calephelis virginiensis, assembly GCA_002245475.1. Lineage (NCBI taxonomy): Eukaryota > Metazoa > Arthropoda > Insecta > Lepidoptera > Riodinidae > Calephelis > Calephelis virginiensis. The sequence goes on along the minus strand of NJDC01000358.1, from coordinate 66,855 downwards.
ATATAATAGGCACTACCGATCACCAGTGTTTTTTCTATTTGCTGATGACATATCTGTAATTGTACCAGACAAAGATAATAACAACAGAGAGTATACGAAATTATTAATAGATTCTATTAATGATATAACTTTATGCAATAATTACAAACAAAGAGATGTTTTTAAAACAAACAAGAAGGTAAACAGACATACAATCAGGACACTCACGACTAGCCGAAGACACTGAATGCCACATGTGATAGCTGATAAGTAGCAGACACCAGATATTTGTATCAAAGTTTTGTGTAAGTTTACTGGTAACACTATCATCTGAATCAAAATACAACAGTAATAAATCGATGTTAAGAAAAAAAAAAGTATATTCACGTTCATATTACCCAAGAGGTAGGCAGAGGCACAACTAGAGCATCCAATACTAGCCGAAGACTCAAAGTCCCACATTGTGATAGGTGGTAAGCCTATCGCCAACCGGGTACATATCGCGTCCCGGGCAACGTTGTTTTTATTAATTACATTATTAACAATTTTTTTTACTACCCAACCTGGGGGTCGAACCCAGTTGCTCAAGAAGTCAAGTCCAACACCACACTGCTAGACTACATAGGCGAAAAAAATAAGTATAGCAATGCCGAGTACATCTAAGACTCTTACTCTCACGGTGCTAGTAACATATAAGCCGAAGCTCACCTCTTATTAAGTAAGCGGTCAGATAGAGGCTTGGCAGAATTTACATACATACATATCTTCACGCCAAGTCCCTTACGTGGTAGGCAGAGAGTATCCTGTGCTAGACCTCACGATCCTGACAAACCTGTCTTGCTTCCTTCACATTCTTAACCCTTTTCATACAAACACGCCGGTTTCGGAGACTCTTGACACCACCCTCGGACAATATCCGATTGATCTGATCGTGAAATGTCAGCCTCGGTCTCCCCGGGTACCTA